>FIZU01042924.1:0-24087 GCA_900064475.1 Pseudococcus longispinus | reverse complement strand
TTTTTTTTGGGGGGGGGGGGGGGGAGTGGGTCAGGTTAGACAAATTTTTGCATTAGGTGCGTTTTTGTGTAACGATTTTAATACCCTGGAAGATTTTCTGGACACAAAATTTTTTTGACGCAGGCAAATGACTTTTTGGATTTGAAAGATTTCAGGATGTAAAGCGGTTAAAACATTGTAAAAATTGTTGAAATTTTCATAACTATTTAAAATATGATTAAAGCGGTCAAAAAATCATGAAAATTGTTGAAAATGTGCTAAAAAATTGCCAAAAAAAATTAGTGAAAATATCGTAGAAATGGCCACAAAGTCATAATGACTGTAGAAAATTTCGAAAAAAATCGTTTAAAATGTGAAAAAAATGATTGAAAAAAATCACGAAATCATCGAAAATGTTACCTAAAATAGTAGAAATTTTCATAAAAATCTCCAAGAATATTATGTTTAAAGGCAGCTAGAGTTATTTTTTCATATTATTTTCCAAAATAATCAACATTTTTGTGTTAGCTTTACTTATTTTTATGAACAATTACTTTTTAAAGCATTTCAACCACACAAAATTTTTCAACGATCTTCAAGAATATTTTCATAATTTTTACGAAAATTTGGATACTTTTTAAAGTTGTTTGGACCCTTTTTACAAAACTTGACTAATTTTTATGAAAATTCAGAAAGTTTTAACGGACATTTTAACGTTTTTTATAATCTTTTGACCGTTGTTACTCATACAACATTTTGAAAGATTTGTTTGAAAATCTCAGAAATTTTAATGACTTTTTAACAATTATTTAACACTCTCTACTGATTTTTATACCCATTTCAACAAGTGTAATCTCAGAAAAATCGAGAATTTTTAATTTTTTCAACTTCTACTGGCAGTTGAGTACAATTTTTCCAAGTCAAAGTTCGTGAGAATGAGCGAAAAAAATTGAAAATTTTCTATTTTGCTGAAATTGCAATGTATGAGAAATGTCGAGTTGAAACATGCTCAAACATGAATTTTAAGCTCACAGGTCACTGGGGAGTGGGCTGGTTCCCAAAATGGCGATTTCAAAAGAAAATAAAAAAAATAAACAAATTTTGTCCAAATTTAGGTTGATGGTGTAAATTTTCTAAAAAATGAAAAAATGTCCGTAGATAACCCTCATTATGGCCCATTCATTACCCCTGCAAATTTGAAAAAATTTAGTTGAGAATTGCAGAAGATGAAAATTTATACTTAACGAGAACCGGCACTTGGGGCATATTTAGGGCGATATAAAGGAGTAGAGATGAGGTAGGGGGCCAAAATTTTCACCAACGAGCTTTTGGATCATAGGAACCAACTTTTACTAAATATTTTGAAAAACCCTACGGGAGCTCGATTCACCATTCTTACCCGACTATGTACTTTACTTTTATGAGATTTGAGTTTATTATCACCCTCCCCCCAATGAGTGAATTGTATTCTGAGTTATAAAATCAAGATTGAGACACCTATGTGTATTCATCCTTCTGCCTCCGGGCCCCACATTCGACTACTCAAAATCATCACCCTCTGACACAGGTCTTTTGCAAACGAGGAGTTTCCCTACGACTTGAATGATCAAATCGACGATACAATTCTATACGTAAGGAGGTAGTTGGGTACTACAAATCGCATTAAGGTACAGAACTATGCTTTTGAAAAAAGTGTACGATTATTGCCGTGCCTTTATTTGATACCAAGACAGAAGTCAACGCCACTGTTCGCAGGCGTTTCCCGTCTAAGGTGATACATTTATACGTATAAGATTCGGAAGCCTTAATAAACCGCAGACGTCGCTGTGTAGACGAAGTACCTACCTACTTACACTAACGAATAGCAAATACTCCACCTATATTTGCTTAAAGTAAATCAAAAAACTGATTCTACTTATGCAAATATCACTGACGAAGGAAATAGAGCGAAAATTAAAAGAAAATTTCGAGAAATATAAAATCAAACGAATATAAGCGCGCGATAAGTAATGACGTTGGAATAAACAACGGTGACTGGGCGCTTACGGCGGTACGCGTACCGTACGTCTCGAGTCGAGTATTTATAATTTGGAAGCCGAAAACGAAAAGCTGACGTTTGCTAGGGCATGGGCATGGGCATGGGCATGGGCAGGGGCAGTTTTTGACGGTTTGTCGCGTAAATAGAGAAGAGCGGAGTTGGAGTTATCGTACGCGCGACGCGACGGGGCGGCTCGGCGTTTGTATAATGTACAGCACGAACATCTGTTCTTAAGGTGTACAGAGAACACGGTACACGGTTTACGGTACACAGTGAATAGCGTGCAGTACTGTTCGGTGTTCGCGGTCGTCGCGCCGTGCACCGATCAGCGGATGCTGCAGAGACAGCAGCGTAATCCTATGTTGAGTGTATCGCGAGCAGAGTCCGGACAGGCGAAGGGAGAGATAATAGTAGGTATTTAATATGTAGACGCGGTGGCGAGAGTTGGTACTCGGGCACGGCTCCGGCACGGTGTACTTTAAGACTTACATCTCTGAACTGAACCACGCCCGCTTCTCCCATCGATGCTACAGCCGAATACGCAGCTTCGGGTTGAATGAACAGCTGGCAAAGGGCCATCTCTTCACTACGGAACATGGAGCCCATGGTCGGCGTTTCGCACCGCTTTTCGTCTTCAACATATGAATCAACCAGAAACGTCTCTCGTTCTTGCCTTTTGTCGATGTCGTAGCGTTCAGCCACCGTCGCCGCCGACGCCGCAGCCGCCGCTACCGCCGCTACTTCTGTAATCAGTCAAAACAAAAACACGTCATTTTATATGCAAACGCGGTAAACGTAGCCGCAGGGCCGCATGCCGCATCATTAGTGCGTGTGCGTACAGCGACGCGATGCGACGTAATTCTAAGTTTAACGCGCGCCTCTGCCGGACGGACGATGACGATGGTCCGGCGCAACCGCCACCCCGCCCGACCCATCATCTTCTTACTCATACGCCAGTAGGTGTAGATACGATTAACGTTGGATGCTGCTCAATTACGAGTACAATTTTCACGTACGACGTCTTAAAAAATGATCTCGTTCGAATTGTTGTTTACAGCTCTGGGGCACATCTCTTATTCCACTCGTAATTCGCAAATACGCGAATTTTTCGCATCGCGCATACTTAGATGCAACATGCTAGCTTGGTGGTACAAATCTCAGTTGAATGGGAAAAATGTGATGGCGTGTGGCATTGACATTGGGCGCAAGTCGCTACGGTCATGGCTGTGAATGTGAAATACTCGTATCATTGTCCTGCATTGCAATTTCTCACAATCGCTCCGTAACATTTCATATCTCAAATTCGCTCGGTCAGTTATGTCATGCTTCTTTCGAGCTCTCGCGTTTCATTGTTCCATAACATTTGGCCGGGGTTGTTGTAGAAACAAAGGGCTATTTGCAAAATTTGGAATTTTCGGTCTCTAGTACGTCAAATTTGCCGCAATGATTTTTCTAACGTACGTGACTTAATTTGAAGTCATCTGACGCAGGGTGAAATAAAATCAGTAACTGTTCGACTTGAAACCACTAATTTCGATCTCCTGACTATTTGGGAAATAGATATTTGATATCCCCAAAATATCATAATCGTTATGGTGTTGCCAGACAATCATTTAAGTGATAGAGAGAATAATTGACGAGAAAAATGAGTAATTTCATGTAAAATCACATAAAATTTGAAAAATATTCATTTCGTAAGAACGTCGAAAATTGCAATGAAAATAATCGCAAATATTGTAAAAATTGTCAAAAAAATCATAAAAATTGTTGAAAATTTTGTAAAAATGAATGAAATTGTCATAAAAATTGAGTAAAAATATTATAGATGGTGGTCAACAAATCACAAATTAATGAGAAAAATTGTAAAAATTTGTAGGATTTTCATAAAAATCATTCAAAAAATCATGTAAATAGACAAAATTAAGAAAAGCTGGGCCCTCTGTACCCTCCAACCCCCTGATTGGCTCTGTTCCCATACTAGTATGAAAATATAAAGCATAGTAGGTAATATGTATATGCGTCTAATTTTTATGTAAAGTCTGACAAAATGTCTAAAAGTCAACGTGATTTCCAAAATTTTTTCTAGATGAAAAAGTTTAATCTCTAACGATTTCTGAAAAGCTGTCTGACAGAATCTCTATCAGTCAGAGTGATTTCTGAAATTTTTTTCATGGATATAGAGTCTAATATCTTCTAACAAAATAATGTCTGACAAAATGTCTAAAAGTCATCACGGAGAAATTTCGTGGCGGAATTTTGTCACATTTTTCGCAGAGTTACCTAGAGTTAAAGGCATATCCTACCTATGCTAAAAAAAAAACATTGAAAATATGGAAAATCTCGTAAAAATTGTGAAAATATTCCGAAAAATCGTTGATAAATGTTGTAAAAGTGGTTAAAATGACATAAAAAACGCTACAATATGGTAAGAAATGTTTGAAATTCTGGAAAATATGTATTATGGAAATTGCTGCAATTTTTACGTGATTTTTAACGCATGTCATGACTTTTTGCAATATTTTTTCTAGTTTTTGTGAAAATTTCGACAATCAATCAATATAACATTTTGGGCGATTTTCATGATTTTTTGTTTTTAAATTTTTGATAATCTTTTTCGTGAAATTTTCAACAATTTTTACGCGATTTTCGACAATGACAATTTTTATGATTTTGCGGCCATTTCTGAGATTTTTTTCACCAGTTTTTATGGCATTTTCAACAGTTTTTATGATTTTTGCACAATTCTTACAATATTTATGCTAAATTCAATGAAATTTTTGCCATTTTAACAAAATTTTCAACAATTTTCATGATTTTCTGACCGAATAATCGTATTTTGAACGATTATAAAAATTTTCACAACTTTTACAAAGTTTGAACCTTTTCTACAATTTCAGACTGTCTTAATTCAATCAGTCATCAGGTTTAAGAGAATCTGTGAAATTTTCCAAGTACAAAAAGTCATTCAATCCAGGCTAACGAAATTTCAAAACTTTTCTTGACCTTCAATCATGACATATCCATGTCAAAAAATTGGAAAAAAATTTCAAACTTCCTCACCCTAATGGTGTTGGAAGTTTTAAACTTGAATGGAAAAGCTGCCAGACATGCGATAAGTCGTTGTAAGGTTTCAAAAAATGTAACGAAAGATAAGTATTGGATTATGGCAAACTTTTCTTACCCGTATGTTGATTAGGTCGCCATTGACTACAACATTCCGAAAAAAAAATCATCCGAATTTATTGATGGGGGGGGATTGACGTTTTTTGTATTGATTCTCCAGAATTAAGAAAATGACACGGTTGACATATTATCTGGTAAATTTTGTGTGATCATTGTCTTGTATCGAAATGGGCGAGATGTCGATTGTCAACCGTATGATTGAATAACGCCCTTGTACAACGTGGTGTATCTGTATACCTTTCTTTCTCATATTTGAAAGACGCGATCGCGATGCATTAATTGAAGCAAGTCTTAAGGTTAATTGACGACTCGATGAAATTCTATTTCATATCGCATAGTTGTATAATTGGACGGAATTGAATGTTGACATGTCTCCTCTCTCGGTAAAAGGGCTTCAGCGCTATTCGAGGAGCTGCTGTAGAAGAAACCAAGCTACGCGACGGATTGTCCGAACGATTTGCTTTCATTCGCTGCGGGTGATAGGTCTCACGGAGTTTTAATTGAAACAATTGCACACTCGAATACGTCACACGTGCCTGTGCCATCTTCTTCGAGTGTATTGGGGTGTCGAAAAGCACCTTTATTTATAGCTTAAGTAGGAGCCTGAACGATTATATCAGATAAATATTGCATACGTATGCGTTGGTAATAGTATTAGTATATTGTAGCTGGCTGATATCAAATGCAGATAGGTACGTACTTATACGAGGTCACCGATGACTATATTGCAAACGCAGCCTATCGTCGATCACCATTACACATTACATATTCAAATACGTATAAGTATATCCAATGAGGAACAACATGTTAATAAACCTTGAGATAATACATAAATACGAATCTTATAGGTAATATATAATGCTCGTATGGGTACTAGATAAATGCGATTATCAGGCGCGTTAAACGCATAGGTGACACTCGATGCACGACAGAGCGCCAACAATTCTTCGATACCTTGTACTTACAAGTACGAATTGACAACATCTCGAACGTATTAAGGTCTTTCGTTAGAGGTGTATTATTTTTGCGTGTAATTGAGTTCAGATAAGTATATTTGCGAAATGCAGAAAATCATTCGTCATCGATTTGAGAAAATAGCGAGTAACGAGTAAATTACTGGCGAATCGTTTTCGCGACTAAATGAGAAGGTACTTACTTGCTAGACACTGGTCAGTACATGCGACATATTACAAACACATACCTGTAACGTTCATTACAAATCACGAGTAAAATAATAACGGAAAGTTGAAAAGTATTGAAAAGGTCGCGAGCGATTTGACGCCAATGTCAACACAACCGATGAACGATCAACCGGATCACCGTACGTCGAGTATTTAAATAGGTAGATACCTTATATGTATAATGCGCTTATGTACAACGTACCTACCTACGAACGCTACGTTACGAGTATTTTCCCAAAGATAAACCCATTATTCGACAAAAAGTTAACGCCTTAACAATGCGAAAATTAAATTTAATCAACGACTGTGTGAAATTTTTTCAAAAATAGTTACTCGAAAGAAATAAAAAATGAACACGTCGCGTCGTATAAACGTTTACCTATAGCCAGACCCAACGTAGGCATCATGGAGTGGAAAACAATAGCCGATAATTTGGAAATTCTTTTCGACGGCGTGACTGCTAAGTATTTGGCAAATTTACTTATTCACAATTGACATTACGAATACGAGTATTTATTCAAATACTTCGCCGTCGCCACCGAACAATACTCCAATGTGTTTGAACGGAGGCGACGACGATGGCAACCAAGCAAAGTACAAAGTTCATCTGCCAATGCCATTGTAGATGTAAATATTATTTACCTACGGCTCGTATTCGCTGCGAGTGTGACGAAAGGACCACGGCGCCATTCGTTCATACGATTCACGAAAAATTAATATTTTTTGGAGACCGATTCGCCAAGCGAGGCTTTTATTCAATTTTAAACCCCAATTTTCGCGATGCGACCATTGGCAGAAAATTCTAAAAATTGACTAGTTTTCAGTGCTGATTCTTCCGAGGAAAAAAGAAAAAAAATGAAGTCTCATGTCGTATTCGCAACTCACCACCTTCACAAAGTCACCGAGGTTAGTTTACGTCGCCTAATAGCTTCCCACAGGGCTGTCAAGAGAGCCGATGCAAAAAGGGATTTTTTTGAAGGAACTCGCAGAGCTCGCGAGGCTCGTCATGAAAAACTTGTAAAATTTTAAACGTACACTAACCAACGTCTGAGAATTCATCAAAAATTCTCAATACCTAATTCGATAAAAAATTTAACGTACTCATCATCATTTCTGAAACTCGACGACCTAAGTACGAGTACAATTTGTAATGTTTTAAATATAGCGATGAGATGTTAAAAAAATTTGGAAATTTTTTCGGTACAAAAAAAGGTGACCGGAAAATTTTTTGACGTGGAAATATACAATTCTTTTACTCATTTGGTCGAGACGTCGACCACTTATGCGAAGAATAATTATCGCGAGTAAACATAGCCGTAGGTGGGTCAACCGCTGGCGAAAAGCGGACCAAGATTTGAGGGGTCGGGGTGGGGCGGTTGCCTTCATTGTAGTTATCGTCATCATTACCGTCACCACCTTCAATATTAACGTAAAATGCGATTAAATTGAAACACGAGCAATGCCTCATTCTGCACATAGTTTATTAAAGCTGACTACACGTCTATAATAAAAGTAACGATTCGACGAAAATACGTGCGATTGGGTGAAAATTAACGTATAAATGCTAATTAGTCAACTTTTTTCCCCCAATCATCGAACAGACGTGGTATCTTGGCGTTAGCATATTGGTATTCTAATTGAATGAATAGCTAAAGAGTAAATATACGGGTACCTTTTGGTTAATTTGTACGATAGAATTTTGTTGCTCGACGAATAAGTTACATCATAAAAACACAATAAAAGTACCTATGTAAGTTGATAATGTAGGTAGGTAATAGAGATTGAAAAAATAGGCTGGCTTTACTATGTAGGTATACAAGGTGTCACAACTTTTATTTGAAAAAAATTAGTGGCGATAGTACTCGCGGAGAGCAACAAATTTTTACATATTTTCTGAAAAATGAAAGAAGGCACGATATTCAATTCAAATAACGGATATTGTAATTTTTCGTTCATTTTTTTTGGCCATTTCAAAAAAAGTCTTTGCGAATTTATAGTGAAATTGAAAAACACTTACACAAATGAAACTGTATATGTAGTAATGTGGCATGATTTGAAAATGAAAGGAGCCGCGAGAGTAATGAAATTCAAAGTGTTGTAAAAAACGATTTAAAAACATTACAAAATTTGAATCTTATACAATTCTTGCTGATCTTTCATGTAACTGAACAAAAGAACGATGTTTTTTTTGCCTTTTTGAGTTTTTCAAATTAGCAAAGTTTACGTATTATTCCCAAAGTTTGAAGTATTGCAGCGCCTTCAATTTTGATATAGGTGCTCTCAGCAAGAACGCATCACCATTTAGATTGCTTTTAATCGAAGTTTGGACACCCTGTATGTAACACGTCTTTTCGAGTTGTCTACTTCTTTTCTGTTTTTTTTTTTTTTTTTTCGTTTCTTGGTGTAAATTTCAGAAATGGTCGAATCACACTCATTTACGATGGGTATTAGCACAGGCGTTTAAAGCTTTTAGCAATAATTATTCGAAAACGTATATTGGACGATTTACACGATCGTTTGCCATGCGATTGAAATTGCAGTCCGCATCGTGTCGCCTGTAGCACCTTAATCTCGTCGCCGTCGTCTGCGTCGAATTATAAATGAAGCTCATACCCGTATGCATATTCTAATAAACTGACTTAAGTATTATTTTATCGGCGTATGTCGGGACACAATCGAGCTACCTACATTCAATATCAATCCTCGTATAACATGGTTATTGCCTGACTGGTGTCTCATTTTACTGCTATTGCTCTGGATATCACGTCGCCAAAGCACTGACGCTTCGTTTGCAGAGTTTCGAAATTCGAATCTGTCTTCAGCCTGCGTCTGTCGAGGTCTGAAATTGCAATGTCGAGATGTGTCGTATTCATTGTTAGTTGTTACGATACTAGTAATGGGGATCATCGATCACTTCAAAAGATCTAAAGAAGAATGATCGATGATCGATCGTGTGTTTTTGTGAAACAAATACCCGCCTATCTAGTTGATATTTCGAATAGTTTATGAACTTTCACGACTGAACGTTCCATTTCATTCATAGCATACGTACCTTAGTGTATGAGTATGATTACTGTAAGAATATGTTTACGATATTAGGTATATCGGTTGTATAGTCTACGCTGTAGGTATGTTCATATTTTTTTCCACGAACTATTCGACCCAACCTTCGTCTTACCCACTCGCTGCTGATTGATTTTCGTACAGGTATATGTAAGTACGCGGATGGCGGATGAAAATATAGAAACAGCGGTTCGGGTTTACATGATAAATTGAAAAGCGACCTCTACGCCGCTCCGTTCTATTCGGCGATTCTCGACGTAGTTTTGTCGTATTAACCAATCAAATTTCTGCACAAGCTGTAACCTTCTGCCGAGTATCGGAATTTTTTTGTCTCTTTCTTCGTTTTACTCGCGTCCCGCCACACGTTCGCGTCGTAATTAAAGCGTAATTAAATTACTTTATGCAAAATAGACAACCGCCGAGATTTGGTTAACGAATCATTTGCTCGCACACGCGCTGGCGATGGCGTAGGGTCCTAGTTTTGCGCCGCGCTGCGCTGTAATTTACTGGTATATGCGCTGCGAGCATATTGCGACCTGAACTCCTAAAGGTACTCGTACATTAGCATAACCATAACCCACGCCTGTTTTCTAAGCACGCCGCGCCCGCCGTACGGTACCAGCGAAACCAATTTCGTATTCGACGATTACTCGATTTTTCTTTTTAAATCGACACTCGACTCCGCTGCGTTCTCGCTTATTCTTGGTCGCTAAATTGTACTTCGTAGTACGCGAGTATTCGCCTCAGTAGGCGTTGGTTGATGGTTCAACTGGTGAGAGCTGAAAGTTAATTATGTCTACAAAGTATGTAGGTACTTGGATGTCTACTTGTTGCACGTGACATTGTATTATATCTATGTCGTCGGTGTTTCAGCCACAGTCAACCTACATGTACTTAGTACTTACGTAGGTGCACTGAGCAGTGCATTTAACGCGAGCTAACGCAATTCCTTCGATAACGTTGCAGGGTGGATCGTTTTGCACGTTTTTCTTTTTTTGAGAATTTGAAGAGGGTAGCTAGGAAGTTGTGTCTAGACCTCAAAACGAGCTGGTAAAAATTTCGCTCCCGTCCACTTCAAATTCAACTACATTCAAACAAAGGCGCTGGTGTGGTAAGGGGGTCAATCGGCCTCTGGTCGATTTTTAAAATTTTTTCAAGGCTTCCGATTTTCAGTAAAATTGAGAAACTTTAATTTTTTTGCACTTTTTCATAAATTGAGTATTTCCGATTTTGAAAAATTTTACATGAAATAAGTTGAAAGAAAATAAAGTTTCTCGATTTTGCTGAAATTGCAATATTTGATGGATATCCACTTAAAACAAGTTCAGACATGATTTCTAGACCCCTAGTCTCGGAGGAGGTTGTAAGTTCCCGAAATGGCGTCATTCGGGTATTTTAAAAGAAAATTGAAAAAAACAGGAAAACATGAATGAATTTGATCTAAATGCAGGTTGGTGGTGTATTTTGGTGTCATTGATGATAAATTACAAGAAAAAATTTTTTCGATCAGAAATGACCCAGTTAAGAGAGGTAAACGTTTTAAAAAATCGTTTTTTTTTCAAGATTTAAGTATGACCCCTCTCTGGCAAAAATCAAAAAAAAATTTGAGTAGTGCAAAATGGTCTGGAAAACGAGAAAAAAAGTTTCCAGAGTGTCCTCACCAAAACTGTACCCCCACGGCAATTCGAAGTTTTCAAATCCGACAAAAATTGGCGCAACTATTGCAAAAATTGTCAAAAGATCATGAAAGTTGTTGAAATTGTCAAAAAAAGTTGTGAAAATATCGTAAAAATGACCATAAAATCATATAAATTGTCGAAAATCTCGTAAAAATTATAGAAATTTTTACAAAAATTATGAAAAAATTTTACCCAGTAAAAATTCTTGAATGGTCATAAAATTTTGTAAAAATAACTTAGAAATGACCACAAAATCATGAACATTGTCGAAAATCTTACGGAAATTGTTGAAATTTTTTATTTTCATTAAGATCGCCAGAAATATCTATGAAAAAAGATTTTAACAATCCCAGCCTCTGTACCCCTCTGGTCATTCCTATTTTCATATTACACGTGAAAGCATAAAACATCGGATATGCTTTTGCTTTTTTCGCTACGTCAAACTGAAGTGCACATTCCAGTCTGACATAATGTCTGACTTTAATCGTAAGTGCAAAGAGTCGGACACACTATTAGCATGTCTCGTGAAATGTCTAAAAGTCAAATTTTGGAACAATTTAAATTTTTCCAACTTCAAAAGTTAACTGAATATTTAATTTTTCAAAATCGAAAGTCAGAATTTCTGAAATTTTCCAAGTCCACAAAATCATTTGAAATCAGAAAATTCTCCTAGTCCCGAAAATCTAAAAATAGATTGTCAAAAAGTCTGAGAGCCAGCGTGATCTTCAAAATTTTCGAAGTTCTAAAAGTCTGCCTGACAAAATGTCTAAAAGTCAGCGTGACGGAATTTCCTGACTTTTTTGCAAGATTGGTCACCGCAAAAGCATATCTTATGCTAAAATCACGAGAATTATCAAAATTTTGGAAAAGATCGGTATGAATAGTGTAAAAACTATTTACTTGAAAGCCGT
The DNA here is from genome assembly GCA_900064475.1 of Pseudococcus longispinus. Classification (NCBI taxonomy): domain Eukaryota; kingdom Metazoa; phylum Arthropoda; class Insecta; order Hemiptera; family Pseudococcidae; genus Pseudococcus; species Pseudococcus longispinus. The sequence goes on along the minus strand of FIZU01042924.1, from coordinate 12,053 downwards.
GAAAACCTTGGAAAATTTCGTAAAAAATTCTTGAAATTGTCAAAAAAATGATTTAAAATATCGTAAAATGGACCAAACATCATGAAAATCTTTGAAAATGTTATTACAATTGTCGAAATTTTCATAAAAAAAGGTAAAAATATTGCAAAAAAGGTCAAAAATAATAAAATCTTTTGGAAAACTCGTAAAAACTACTAGAATTTTCACAACATTTTCCAAAAATTTCATGATAGGTTTTATCATTTTCGAGTTTTTCGAACTGATTTATATGAAAATTTGTGAATATTGAAACTTTTTTATGTCATTTCAATCATTTTTTCAAGGAACATTTTCATTATTTTTACGAAATTTCTAATAGCTTGTCACGTCTTTTTTGACATTTTTAACGAATTTGATACAGGTTTTTATGAAAATTAAAGGAATTTGAACGGAATTTTTGGACAGTTTTAATGACTTGTTGACAGGTTTTACTCGTACAATATTTTTGTTACATTATTATTGTGAAAATTTTGACTTTTTGAACAACATTTTCGACGACTTTTATAATTTTTTGACTATTATCATCATTTAATGATTTTTAGGCAAATCTCACCAATTTCTAAAATGTATGTCATTAATTTGTGATTTTTTTTACCACTTCTACGATATTTTCCCGATTTTTATGCCAATTTATATAAAATTTTCAACCATTTTCATGATTTTTTTTACCATTTTTACTGCAATTATGATCTTCTTTCGAGCTTCCTCGCAATTCCAAAAGAAGGTCAGGTATAGATTCACTTGAACTGAACCTACTGTTACATATCGAGCATGTGGGCAGTTTGCGATCAGTGCAAATGATGTACTTGATACAATGAGGTGAGGTGGATCTATCCTATGCTACACAATGCATGGTGATATTAGTCATTAGCACATACCTACGATGTGTGTACCTACTTACGATGCACGGCGACGTACGAATACGACGAAGGATCGAGATGATATATATATAGTGCAGCATTTACATAGGACGTATTTCAATGACATCGCTATCGTCGCCAAAACGTTCGCCAGTCACTAAACTAGGTATCTATTCATTCGTCCGTCAATGAACGAGTAATATAAGTAAATATTATGCTGATGGCGATGACAAAACACGACATAACAAACTCATCTAATTACAAATGATACAATAAACGTTGTCTCGTCGACGTCGTCGTCGCCACCGCCTCGTCGCCATCACGACGGCGAGTAGTATACTTCTGTCTTTAAAAAATACGCAATGGGGGTGGAGAGTCTGAATTCTGTGAAGAGGTGAAAATGAAGTTTTTTCCATAAGTTACCCCAATAGCAAAAACATAGTAGATAAGTGGGTAAGAGTTAGGTACAGTGATAATTGGTTAATTGCAGACTTGAGCTTACGTAGATCCATAAATATGAAGTACAATACCTACACAAACGTAGGTATTATTAACCCAGCCCCAATATTGTATACTTGAACGTACGTTTTGGTATTCCCACACCAGAAAAGGGACGACCACGTTTGATTAAATAAGTACTCAGCTGTCGATGTCGTATTATGTACAGTATACCTAAATGTAAACGTGCTCGCGATGTGTTATTTAGACCATTTTACGTACAATTTGTGTAATCGAGTAAGTAATAGCGAACAAGCGAATGATGCTCGTGTACTTGTAATACAGTACTTACAGTACATATCGTACAAGTACGGCGGAGCGGCGGGGCGCAGTGCGGTGTTGCTCAGCGTCGTTTTTTCACCAACTTTCGAGCATTCGTTGATAAAATGTCGAGCTATTTGAACGCTGGCGCTCGACGATTGCCTGTACGCTGAACTCGGTCATGCCTTATCGCTTGTTTTCAAACACAGATATGATTTCATTTTATTCTCACTCTCTCGTTCTCGAGTTGACTTACTCGTGCTATGCCATATCATACCATACCCATACGTTACATTTGCATACCATTACCTTTTACCTATCAACAGTATAAATTCGCGTATAAAGTCTGTGTCAACATCACGTAATTGGGCCGATTACTAATTACGGGTACCTATTCCTCGATACACCTTGAAAAGCAACTAGACTAAAAATTATCGTATTTTTCTTATCGTTCTCTGATGTAACTTTTAAATTAAACACAATCGGCACGAGTTTTCCTTCTCCAAGTCGCGGCTGTGTGAAGATCGTTACACGAAAATCGCACCTTTTCAATCGAGTCGAGTGCCATCGCGCCGCGCTGCGCCGATTCAATCGATCGTAATTTCTAACCTAAAAATATACCGAATTGCTAATTATTTACCTATCTACTTACCGTTATTCGAGTACCTTCATTTTCAAGAGCCAGAAAGCGCATTGCCCTACCCTGCGTGTGACGCAAATTCAAATTTTTACTTCAAATTCGGTACAAGGACGTCACACAGCACACAGCACTCAGCGCCGTATCGCAGATGTGGGTGGTTATTTTCCCTATTTTTTTGATTTTTTCTGTATTTGATAAAGTTTTGCAATTTTCATCATTTTCAGAGTAATCGATTTCGTTTAACCCTTAATCACTCGTATCCAAAGCCGTCGAGAGCTAAAGTGGGCCCATAGCAAATGTATTTTGGCCCATCGCCCCTTCACCCACCTCAAAATAAATATTGATTTATGGAAAAATTACAAAATTTTTACCTATTTTTTGGGGGAAAATGATAGAAGTCAGGAAGTGAAATTTTACAGGTGAGCAATTTTTTGAAAAAAGCAGTACTTTTATCGTTTTTTTTTTTTTTGCATTTTTGGATAAGTAGGTAGTTAAGAGTCTGAAAACTCGTTTTTCTCAAAAATTTTGAAAAATTCACGCGTAAATTTTCAAAATTTTGAAAAATTATACAAAAGTAATGAAAACACCGGGCACAATCGGATGGTTTTCAAAAAATGACCATAAACCTATGTTGAATCTGAGGAGGCCCAAAAAAACGCGTTACAAATATAAAATTAAACTTTTTTGATGAATTTTGAATATGTGACGTAGCGTCTGTACGATCTCTAATTCATCTCAGATCCTTAATTTCTGGACCCTTCCAGAAAATGGGAGCCTGGGGCAAATGGCCACCTTTGTTCCCTTTCTGTACGGGCCTTTTCGTGTATCAGAGAAAAGTTCAAAAAAACTCGGCGGTCGCATCGTGAGATAAAACACCAAAAAAAACGTGATTGGTCTCAAAGTGAGGGCTTTGACAATCATTTTAGAACCATCGAACCGATTTCATAAAATATTGAACGGTTGGAACTATTGAATTTGACTTTTTCCACAAAAAATTGAAAAAACTTGTCCTAATAACATTTTGGACACTTGCGTAATAGGGTAGAACTTTTTAGCATCGAAGTTGGGTATTGTAAGGAATTCAATATGGTTTAAATTTCTTCTCGCTTCATCCGTTGATTATGTAATTCCAAGTTTTCAGAGTTGTTGGTACCTGTCTGGCAAACGTTATTTGTTATGGTGAATGGACATCGGGTGTCTGCGGCAGAACAACCATCCCTTATTTCCTGATTTGTTTACGCGCATACCTGCAGGCCTTTTGTTACAGTTTTTTTGCTCGGTTCTTTTTATCTAACGGTTGTTTCTATTGTAACTTGACCAGTTTGCGGAATTTTTTCTACACTAATAGGTTAATTTTACCGTTGCAGGTAACTCCGTACAGTTGACTTACCCCAACACTGCTGTTGGCATTTATTTTACACGAATGTCTGTTGCCAGCAGAACCCAGTGCTCGCGATCGCTTTCTCATCTTTAGAGGTAACTACACCGAATACAAACCGTCTACGAATTGCAGACTTATTCGTTTCGTTCAATTTTCTCGCCTTTCTTTTTATTCTCGAAGTGGTAAGTTGAATCCAGTTTTAAACTTTATTATTCTTTATCGCCTTATTATTAGCTTCAGTGTCGCGCTCGGTTCGACTGTATCGAATATGTCTAATGTACGCCGAATTCGAAACAGGGGCAAAGCGACTGACAATCTCTTTGTATCTTTACACCGAACGTTTTTTTTCTCCAAACAAAAACGCAAATCCCAAAAGCGCTCGTTTTCGTTTCGCAGACTGAAAAAAAGGCAAGAAAATTGACTACCTATTCTTTTGCTTGTGGAAAGCCCCGCGAAATTGATTTTTGAATTGAACGTAGATAAGTTTATGTATTACTAGGTGAAATTCTCCCCTTCTTTCGGCCGTGCAATCGTTTTTCCTTTATTGGTTTTTAAAAGCCAATCGTGTCATTGTTCATTTTTTTCTGCTGCGAAGAAAGAAAGAAAATCGACGTTTTGGTTTGGAAACTATGCGATGTTTCGTTTGCTCTTTTTCATGCCTTGTCTCGTCGTCGGGGAAATCTTTGCAGAGTATCAAAATCATTTTCCATATTTGAGGAAGGGTGAATTTCGAGTTGTGTTTTTATAATGTTTACTTTGCCGATGGATATGTTACAAGGCAGGTTAAATTTTAGAGGTAGATGAAATGAAAAATTGCCAAAAATTCTCAAAGTTTTGCTCCTTATTTGGCAATTATACCTACGAATTTGAAATCTTCTTTTCACGGATCTTTTTTAGACGAAAAATCAAATTTCAATTTAAAGGCGATTTTGCTGAATCAATGGAAGAAAAGGGGATCGAATCGAACTTTCGCCACAAAAAATTCTAAATTCAGCTAAAACCTACAACTTTAGACATAAAATAGGTACCCATTCGTGTTTCTGAAATGTATGATCTGTACTTAGTCTAGGTAGTAAAACATGAAAATCTGTGAAATAAGCGGTTATTCAGCTTCGTGGGGGTTGGTCTTTCTACCTCGTTACATAACTACATGAAAAAATTTCGCTTTTCGAAGAAATGTAAAATATTTCAAACTAAACATTATCGAAACATGCAACGCAATCCTTGTAGAAATCAAAGCGCGATACACGAAAAGACTTTCACTGGTAAGCTGTGCTTACTTACATTTACAACTTATTAGGAAAAAAATAAAGAGGGGAGAAAATTACGAACATTAAAGACATCCGGCCGGGACGATTACACGAACGAACATATCGAAGAGGTTTCCCCAACGAAACCCGTTGACTTTTCGTTTTTTTGTTTTCAACATACGAGTACGAGTATGATCGAAAAAAAACACGTGTGCTGGCTGGTAAAATGAAGACGAAAAAATTGATAATTGACGTTCAAGGATTCGGAACGACATGTATATGTGCTGTGTAAAGCAGGTAGACGAACATATTATATGATAGGGAGAGCGAAGCAGGCATCTGTGTTCGCGAGTATGTGAATAGTTAACCATTTAAAATGTGCCATTAGTACGCGTGTAGTTTAATCGAGCGTTTCCTGTTCTTTGAATTGAAAAAAATTCTCAAAGATGACGATGCTTAAACCTATATAGTGAAAATTTTCGAGTGCACGTTGGCTTGGTAAACTCGCGGTGGCCGGAAACAAGAACAATTCTTTTAATCGATTTGGCGTCGCGTCGCGTGGCGTCTCGTCGACGTTGGCGAACCGGTTCGAAGAAAATTTTTGTTTACGTTTCAATACGTATCTTGCACCTACTTAACTACTTTTTTCCATCGATGAAAATTCAACGTTCACGTATGGCCTATTTGGTAAAAATTCGCGTGATTGGGATTAATAACGAGCGTATAGGTAACGAATTAAAAAAATAATGATAAATAAAAAAGAATTATTCGAACCGGGCGAAAACTCGTGCTGCATCGTCTGCTATTTCAAGTTATTAATATACCTATGCGGTTTGCATGTATCGCAATAAAATAATATGCAACCAAGTATACAGGGTGTCCCAACTTCGAAGGTAAAACAAGAGATGGCGATGGTACTCTCTGAGGGAAAATAAAAATCTTCATATACACCCAGAGTACGCAGTATTATCTCAAAATTGAAGGGCTATGGTACTTCGAAGCTTAGGAATTGTTTTTTCGTAAATTTTTGAAAAAAAAAACTTTTTGGCTATTTCAAATGAAAAGCTGCGTCAAATTGAAGAACCTGGAGGAAAAAAAATTGCTTGCGTGTTCATATGGCCTAATTTAAAAATCGAGGAAATCGTAAGATTGAAGAAAATTCAAATTTTACAATTTTTTCAATAATTTTTTTTCAACTTCAGATTTCATAATTCACGCGTCTCCTTAAATTTTCAGATTAGACCAAATAAACCCATCGGCAATTTTATTTGTCCCTTTGAGTTCTATAACTGGGCAAAGCTTTTCATCTAATATGGCTGAAATATTTTTCAAAACAAATGAAAAAGTTAAATTTCTAATTTTTGACGTGTCGTAGTCCCTTCTATTTTGAGAATAGAGTATTTATACATACGACGATTTTTGTTACTCTCACCGAGTACTATCACGAGCAGTATTTTTCCAATCGAGAATGGAACACCCTGTACAAGTATGAATGTGATCGAGTCGCATTTTTTCTCCTTTTTCTTTTTTACTTTATTAAATGTTTACGTACGCACAATCGATGTTATATCGGTGGTCGTATAGAAAGAGCATAACCTTGACACGATAACGTATTTATTATTTAAAAAAAAAAGATACCAGCGTAAAGCCTACCTAGCTCTAGGTAGGTACATCTTAGTTGTAAATTTTCTTCCATACTTTCCCTCTCCCCAGTCGTGCTCTTTTGCTCGGTTTTGGTTACTTAATCTGCGTATTATCCGTCAAATTACATAATATTTCGGTTTCGATATAACCAATAATACTGCCGATATCGCTTGTTTAAGAGTTCACTATCAATAATTACGCGGCTGAGGCAGCGACGGCGGTGGTGGTAGGACGGCCTCAAGAAGTAAATACGTAATACGTATATGGGATGACGCTTCGGGAAATTGTTGCATTATTTATTCGGCTAAACACGAACGTTATGTATTGGCTGAAAATTTCTGTTCTTTAACATGCGATCGTTATGTATAGCTTTTCCTCCCTGCCTCGCCTCCCACTCCGCGTCATCATCCTGCTCATCAACTCTTCAACCAATGGAGTACTTTATTGAAAAGTATTTATACGTCGACTATTTCAAATATTTTATACGCGGGGTAATTATTTGTCTCTCGTTTTAGGGCAATTATCGCCTTTCGATCTGCAATTACATATTTATCGGTGTTTTGTTTTGAAAAATCTCGCCACAGCGTAACCAATGACCGTGTAACTAGGTACATCTGCGAGCAGATGTACGAAGATGCGGAATGAAATTATTTTGTTCCAATTTTTTCCTTCGTTATTGATAATTTGAATAAGGAAAGTAGGCTGTTTTAAACCGAATGTTTATGAAAATTATCGTATCAACCTAATGTGACGAAAACAGATCGAAAATCGTAAAATCTTCCCCAAAAAAGTTTCAATTTGCGTTAATTACAAATTGGTTGGAGCCAACTTTGAGTATTTTTGAAAATTTTCCAAAAATCATAGAATTCGTACCTACGTATTTATCTATACTTCTTCCTAAACGCCCCTCCACAACTTTTTTTCGAAATGAAAGGCATCAACAATGTTGAGACACAACAAAATTGAATAATTTTGGATATTGTGCCGTAGGTTTTATGAATTATGATTCATTAAGAAACTGCATAAAGAATCATGTTTCCCTTCTTCCCCTCAACCAGCCATTTTTGCTTTCAGCTACTCGATTTCATGTTCAGAATTATGCTTGGGGCTTGAGGGAGTCCTCGTTTAAAACTAGGCAATCGCTGAAATAAACCTTAAAATTCCTCTTTTTTTAAAAACTTTTTTAGCTCAATTTTTTTCACAATTGTGACCTTCCATCGGAAAATGCCCCACTTGGCAAAAAATTTCCCACTTCCGACGGGGTTGCCAAATATGTGAATGTAGGGCCTTAATTTCCTATGGACGGTCACAATTGCAACCATTAAATTATACCTATCAGGATGTTTTATACGAATATTATAGGTACCTATTTGAAATGCAGATAGGTTACCTGAAATAATCGTACGATTACACTGAAATACGTAATATGTGCTCGATATCATTGAACGCGAGGAGTTTTATTTTATTAAAATGGTAACCAATAACTACGACTGTGACGTACCGACGTGTACATACATAAATAAAAGTATAACTTGGGTAAACGTAACCCTTGCCCCGTAGCAATATAATGTGTTCTTATCAATCGCTTCTCTTCGAAATAAACATGGAAAAAATTGATCGAATTGTTGATCTATGCATGAACGACGTAATGTTACGCATTACGCAAATGTGTATAGTTAGAAGTAGGAAAAAAAATCATCAAAAATTTTTTCGACATTTCTCTTCTCTCTCGCAACAACTCGTAACCTTGAAACTATTATACTATCTCAAGTGTGAAATTCTTCTCGAAACCGAAGTATTATGGTTAAATTATGGCACTGTGAAAAAGTACCCATATCTTAATCGAATCGTACACGTAGGTACGTGTGGATATTATTTAAGGCAACTGGGTATGCTTTTTTTGGACACCTGGTACATACCACCATACAGATGGATTACCTGTGTGAGTTGAACAACGTTGTCGACGCGCGTATTAATTACCTACGTGTATGAATTTATTAGCACAAGTGCGATTCCCAGCACCGATGACCTATTTCTTTTTTTTCTCTTTTTTTTTGCGATAATCTTGGTTTTTTACGCGATTGAGATTTTTATAGTTTTTCGCTGATTTATGGCCACACCGTGCGTTGGCTATACATACGTGTACGCGAAACAAACCAACAGATTCGTTATAGGTGGAGGTACCTAGTTCGTATACGAATCAATTAAAACGAAAGGTGTTGTTGAAATCTCGTTGATAAAATATTGTTGAACAGTCTTCGAATAGAAAATAGGTATTGCTACTGCAAAATCAACTTTAAATCGTATTTCGATTCGAGTATCAGTATTATAAATATGTATGTGACAATACGTGTGCGATTATCTTGAAATTTGAAATGAGTTCTCGAGGTGTAGAAAAATTACAAAAAAAGGAGGATATGTCGTACATATTCGTAATATGTCGAGTAGTAGACGTACCGAGGAGGAAAATTAAGATGAAAATTCTGCTGTGGTATATCGTATGAATGAATTACCCGTTCATGTAAGATTACCTCTTTTTACACCAATACATATAAATATACTTAAATAAAAAAAAAATCAACGTAATCTCTGAAGTCAGTTTAAACCGGTTCAAAAACCGGTTAATTTTAATGTAGTGAACCTTCGTCGATTTTCAGACGGTGATCAAATGCTTTTCAGTCAGTTTAATTATTTTACAAATTAATAAATATTAAAATTCAAGATCACACGAGATCTCATTTCGGCGCGACTCGACTGCTGCGAGTACCTATACATATTCACAGCGTACAAATCTTTCATAGTGCACGATACGTTTTTACGTATGTATACTTGGAAGCCTTACATAATTATACGTAGGTAGTATCGGTGTATTATTCGAATGATAATTCGCCAAAGAGAGAGAAAAAGTCAAACTTGAAATTACCCAATTTAAAATAACTCAGTTAGCGGACTTCTTCGAGTAAATGTATTAGAAAAAGAATCTCTTTCCTTTGAATTGCCTTTTTTTTTTCAACGATATCTTAATCTAACGTTTAATAATCCAAATGTCTCATCGCATCGTGACATCGACACCCTTCCAATTCACCAACTGATTCATTTCCTGCCTTCTTGTTCATAAATCAATTATCTACATTGACTGTCACGCTTGTTTAGTGTGTGATTTTTTCGTTGGGTGGTTATTGTCACGAATATCCCAATTGGTACATATGTACATCATCCAAAACGCCATTCGTTAAATTACCAAAAAAAAAAAATTCGTTTCAATTTAAAATTCTTTATTTTCCTTTATTTTCATTAAGTATATAGCAACGTTAGAGCGAAATTATCAACTTATGCATACCGGTTCCTCATTTCAACGTATTTTTCAACCTTCTTCCTTCACAATTTTCAAGCCATCGACAAAATTTCCATCAACGAGGAGATACGAGTATAATTACAATTTTGAACAATATCTTCCCCCCTCTTTTGTTCACGTGAAATTTATTCGAGCAAAATTAACGAAAGATTTGAAGTGTACCTTAACACAGTTACAGGAACCCCTTGGTAGAACCCCGAGAACGTGTCTAAAATTGGATTTTTATGACATTTCATTGGTGTATTTCATGTTTTCCTTCGATAACGCGACATGTAGGTAGATATCTTTAAAAATACTGAAGTGTATATTCTTCTAAATACCCGTTTCGTCGTTTCATTTAAAATGTAACCGTATCGTGATTCCTAAAATTGGCTTCAGTTTTTCGATACTTTTTCACACAGAGAAGTATAATTCTCAATTTTCTTAGCATCGCGTTTCCAGAGAAAAAAATTCAGTGAAACCGAAAATGTTGTTGTAAAAAAAACACACCAACATGAAATTATTTAAAGAAATCACGCATGTTTTCAAACTTACAGGTAAACGACTGATAATGATGAACCGAAAATAATCCTCTGACACAATTATAACTGAAATTAAAGCGAAACCGGTTTATTTGTAACAGAAAATGTTACCATTTCAATTTCAAACACCATCATTCACGATTTAGAAACACAAACACACTACTACGAGACCAGACCGACAGTGTAACGGCGCGATTTTAAAACTTGATGACTCCATTTATTTAAATGACTTTGAAAGTATCAGCTACGCGCACTCTGGCATGGAATCATGCGGTAAGGTTGTCAGAAACATACTAACCGATCGTCGTAGCAAGCGGCGAATGTTCGGGCGTCACTGTGTCGACGGTATTGCCTAAACGGACCTGTGCAGGTAGCAGGAATATTCCATTACGTTCGCTCGTTAACAGGTATTAAATCATTATCCGGTGTATCCGGTATCCGGTGGTCTTTCGATCTTCGACTGCGTAACGCGGAGTTCATCAGATTTGCTTTCAGAGTAGATTAGCCCACGTTTTTTGGGTTCGAGTCATGATTTGTGGTTTGGTCCGCCTATGTCGTAAATTCAAGCAACGATCATTCTAATTGTACATACTGGTTCTGAAAAAAATCATCGAGGCAGGGAAAAAAAGGAAAGCGAAAGATATAACGATGAAATATAAACAATCAAATTTTTATAGATTTTTCTCAATTTTTGTTGGGTAAGGAGAAGGCAAATTAGTAATGACTCGTCTTCCAACCCTCGAATTTCCATAAAATCATTTATATTATTATCCCTGTAAAAATAAAAGAAATTACAGTTACAACTTTCAAGAAGGATGAAAGAAATCCCCTCACTTCGTAAGTCATTTAAATTTGAGCCGTGGATCCTTTTTTTAATTGCTTAACTTTTTTTATGATAATTCAATTATTATTACCCATTTCCTAATCGGAGAACATTCGAGTGAAAAAAATTTAACATATTATTTTTTGTACCTATCTTCATATGTCGCAAAAATGAATCGGGGAGGGGTTTGTAAAGGGCTTGTAAGTCGTAATTAATCTCAAAGTGAAATTTCAACTAATTAATTCCGCTTTCGAATGACTAATGAGTTATGTTCGACATTGCAGATCTCGTGCAAATTTATCAGCATAAATTTTGGGGATTGAAATTCTGACCAAATATCTATCAAATTGTCGGTGTTTCAAACTTTCAATGCTGCTCACTGCTCACTGCTCAGCCTCTCGTATTGTTGCAAGTAGGTGTTCTGTGTTCAACGCGAATGGTGATGAAGTTGCCTATTTCGCGCCGTAAATAGATAAAACTGCTTCGCTAGTGCTACGTCCAGGTTTATTCATACATCGTAGACTAGGAGCCGATGATGTCATGTGTTTCGGCTTTGGCAATAGAATCGATTAGTCCGTCGGAAAACACCGACCGCACATACGTTATGGTAACATAGACCGCTACCTCAGCTAGCGCGCTGCGCTAGCGTGTTATAGCCTGTATGGTTCACACTGTTGAGCAAGGCTACTACATTCGTATATTCCGGAACTCGATGTATCGAAGACTTGTATTCAATGAATATTATTTCTTAGTACATTCTACTGAAAACTTTGCATTCTTC
>FIZU01042899.1:0-13083 GCA_900064475.1 Pseudococcus longispinus | reverse complement strand
AGGGCAATTATTAAAATATTTTTAAAACGCAATTAAATTGAAAATTTTTGATATCTTGCACCGGGATGTGATGGGGTATAGTATTCTACAGGATAAGGAATGATTAGTATTGCCAACATATACGCTGAAACCTTATTATGATTGTTTAAAATCAAAATTGTCCACCACTGGGCGAATGTCCACCACTGGGTGAGTTACCTTAGGGCAAGTTTGGAGAACAATTAACATCCACGAAATCAAATTTTCACTCTCTCGAGCACCTAAGTTTTTTAGTCTCTTGTAAAATTAAATTTTTTGATCAAATGCGGTTATTTTTTCGAGCAATAATACTCTTCTACAAATCAGAAAATCATTTGAGCACATGTTTATTCGATAAAGTATAAAAAACAGAGCTAAAATATCACATAATAGTAACTGTGCTATAATGCCACATAATTGTTGCAGAATTATCTCGTATCGAGTGTAAATGCTTAACGTGTGCAGACTCCAGCTTTGTGTAACTCCTCTCAAAATCTCTTCCAAGGTCTCATTCCGAGTTCTGGATTCGGTAACGAATTAATATTGAAAATGAGGCTCGTCTTTGGCTGCTAATTCTATTAATGATTTATAAATGTATTCTTTATCTTGAAATCTGTCTACCCACGATTTCAGATAACTTTCCAAGGTGGCTTCGTACGCGATCAATTTGACGTCATCATCTGAAAATAATAACTAAATAAATTTCTGAAATTGTGAAGTCGTTTTCAAGGAGCCCCATATGAAAATGGTTTAAAAATTCAAAACAAATTGAATGAGATTAAAAATGCAAACTTGGAAAAATAGGCAACCAAAATTGTGAAAATTTTGATTTGAATTATTTCGATTCCATTCTCAATTCACCAGGAATGAAGGGAAACAGATTTGAACATTTTTTGTTTGTTCCAAGTTTTTTCATTTAGAGATCCTTTTTACATTGCAAACTTGCATATTGATGATTATTTCATTTCAATACCTTGTACAGCAGTATTCGACTGCACAAATATTTTCCTTGGCTGTTTGTGCTTCAGTATGATATCTCTCCATTTAAGCCACGGATGCGAACCTTCATCCGATACTTCGGAATACTTATCGAACATTTTCTGAGCTTCTTTAATATTAGCAGTAGATTTATAAACCTAACAAATACAAAATTAGTGGATCTTTTCTAGTAATCGATCATAGGTAATTTAGCTGACTAACTTGTAACTTCAGTAAGAAATTTTTGATAGCTTTTTGACCAACGGTATTGATTTTTTGTCTGTCTTACGTAATCAACAATTTTTCATTTGGTTCTACCTCATTGACAGAAAGTAATCCTTCGCTAGCTTCTAGTAGTACTCTACTGATAACAAAACGTGCTTGACAATGAGCCTGGAAAATTAAATTAAATTCGATCAATACGATGTTTGAATTTTGTAAAAAAAAAAAAACTGATCAAAGTGATGTGTGCTTACTTGTAACCACGCTTTCGTAATTGGCTGGTACATTTCTAAGGCCTTTTCTATACCACTGATCATTAGTAAAAGCCAATTAACGTAGGTGATGTTTTCAATGTCTTCGGGATTCTTCACAAAAATACTAAACGAAAAAGAATTTGAATCATATGTGATCGAAGTGATCACTGTTAATGGGAGATTTTATTTTACGTACCTAACAACGTCAGGGAATAAGCTCAAATATAATCCCACACATTCGGCTCTACATTCTTCGTACGCTGATCCTAGAGCGGTGAAAACAGAATCATAATTTTCTCCATCTTCGTACCAGGATGAAATCTGCAATCCACAATCATCGATTAATGACAATTTTTATTTTCAAATGATGATGTGAGAAATTTCAGAAATTCTTACAGCTTCTCCGGTCAACGGATCTGTCAAGTTGTCTTTATCGAAATCAAATTTACCATCTTTTGATCTGTGGAACAGTTTACCGCTACCGTGTCCTAATAATTCATGTAAACCGACTTGTACCTGAAACCAAGATTAATTAATGGTATGATTCGAGGGTATTTTATGTTTTCACGAGTGCTCTGGTACCTCAAAAGCCTGCACAGCGTATTTAATAACTAATTCTCTATCTTCCTTCGAAATGAAAGGGAATGGACTGTCTTTAAATCCACAAGGTATTACATTTCCTAGCGATACGTTCTTGAAACCTTCATTTTGTCGAATTTCATCATCTAAAGAAGAAATTAGAATTTTAAAATTACATCTTGACAATTGTTTATTCGAAATTCGAATATTTTACAATTCGGTATATTAATTCCACATGGAATTCCGCTGCCAGCAAAAGTCAGAACATCTAATGAAGTGAAATCAGGCTTCTGAAATTTATCTTTTTCGAAATCTTTCGTCCAAGGTAATTTGGGCAGTAGCTTTTCAGCTTCGTTGACCAACGTTGCGAATTTCTTCGACATTTCTTTATTTACCATTGCAACAAATCCTTCAAATTCGCCTCTGCTTCCATGAGGATCTCTGTATGTTTCTATGAAACCGATATATCTGTAATAAAAACCACCAGTTATTTTTTCAGGACTATATTACAGTTCAATCGAAGAAATTCGCTGGTTACGTTTCAATTATTGGATTTTTATTCTTGATCCAAAATCGTGAGCCATTTTTGTGCTCTTCAAGTGATCCAGTTTTGAACGATTCGACATATTTGTCCAACATGTTTTGTTCTTCTTCGTTGGAAGCGTATTCCTGCGTGATAAAGCAAAAATTTAATTCAGTATTTTAGCAGTAATGTTTTGAAAAATTGATTTCCAATGGTACCTTCGCTTTAAGTAAATTTTCGTTGACTTTTTGCAATAGTGGTGCGTAATCTCCTTTCACTATTTCGAATTTGCAATCGGATCCGGCAGGAGTTTCAGATTTCACAATTCCTTGTTCTACTGATGCTAATAGAATCTAACAAAGAACAGAATCCATTTTACGATCAATCATAACGTTTGAATTTTTCATTCGGGTGTCAACTTACTTGATAAGTTTTAGGCGAATCTAATTTGATGGTTCGATTGTTATATCCTTCTATTTTGTACTGTTTCATTAAGGCACTAACTTCTTCGACATCTTTAGTGTTATAGTTAGAGGAGAAGTAGGTGGTGACTCCCTGTAAAAATTAGATCCATGGTGTCTTTTCCAAAAATAAATCAGTTGTTAATGAAAATTAGGTATATTTTACTTTATGAGGAAATCCCAAACTTCTCACGGAATTGTACGCAGAATACAATCCATTATTACACTTCTCCCAAATCGAATTGACAGCTTCTTGATCATTATTGTAAGCTTCACTGGCTTTAACTACCGATTCGAATTTTTCTTTGGGCAAATTTGGAATAAACTTCGAGTCACCGAAACCTTTGTAATTGCCAGTGTTAGCAAAAACTCCGCAAGCGTAAACCAAAAATGCCTAAAAATACAGAATTGTGAATAGTGCTCAAATAAAATAATCGCAGAGTTTGAGTAAAATCATGTCATACTTTAAATTCATCTTCGGATAATTGACTCGAAGTCTTCTTTTTCAAATCTTCGATATTTTCTTCAGAAAATATCTTATGCAAAAGCGTGAAAATCAACGGAGACTCTGGCGAAGTCTGAAATTGTCATTGAACAGATTGTTGAAAGTGTTCTTGGTATAAAGGATTGCATAATTATCTCTTTACATACCTGTTGTAATACTATCAAGGAGCCTACCCAGCATGCTTGACTCAAGTAGTGGGCATACAGCTTCTCTTTTTTTGTTAAACTATCAAAGGCACTGCTGCATTCTAATACTACCACAGGTTGATTATTCGGTAACGTGTAATCTTCCGTTGAGGACATGGTGCGCTGAAACACTTCAATAAAATGATTCGTTACTTTTAGAGTCAGCAATAGTTGAAATTCGTATTGTCATCTCACAAGGTATAAAATATTACGTGGATTTACATTCAAGATAAGGAAAATAGTACCTCTATTGTGTGATGATTTTAAAGCAGAAAGATTTCGTGAATATTTTATCAGTGAACGAAAAAACATTGCATTGCGAAACAACTCGAAGAATTTATCTAGTTTCAAAGCAGTTTACCTTTAATTTGTAAAACGAATCCTCCGATTACTTGGCTGAATGTGTTTTTTCAAATTTTTTGATTCCTTACCATAAAAACGATGAGATATTGTTCACTAACCTTGGAAATTGCTTTCAGTATTTCCGAATGAGTGCGAATAATGGATGGGATATGAACTATAGACAAAATTGACTTATTTTACTTGATTTTTAAATTATTTTGCCAAGTCATTTCATTACTATTCGACTAGATTGATAATTTATTTAGTAGATCGCCGTAACGCCGGCAAAAATTATGATAAGTTTCAGTTTTATGTTTTGTCACATGGTCACACTGTTTTTGTATAATTTTCGTAGTTTAAATATGGTACACTTGAAACGCTAAAGTCGCGTCGTGTTTTCTGGATTTATTTTAAAAAACAAAATGGGAGATGTTTTCAGTTTTCGACGGTTTTCAGACAGCTTTTTAACGAAAATTGTAATTGAATTAGTCATCGGATTCAAAGTTTTGCTTCTTGAGTCATCAAAACAAAATGGAGAATGTAGAACTTGAACTGAATATAGTCTTTACGTTAATGTTAGAATTCAGAAGCTACTTTAAAACTATATTTGTATTTTGTTTTGTTGATCGGAATTCTGAAGACGCCGAAAAAGTAACTAGGTAAATAATTGAATTATTATATTATGAAAACAAAATGTAATGGTTTTAATTTAAGCTCACATAACCCATGACTCATTTACGTTAATCGTAAACAATTAAATGATAATGTTAGAGTAATTTCTACGATTCGGGAATTAATTCTGTAATCCAATTCCAAACGGCATCGATTTCTTTCTTTTTCAGTTCGTGAAATGTATTGTTTTTGGTCATAAATTGCCCTTGTACTCCGTAGCTTTGAAGTTGTTTAAAAGTATTCTCAGCCCATTCAAATAACACCAAATCATCTCTATCGCCTTGAGTATAAAATAGCGGTGGTATTTTTTGCGGTTTGTTTTTTTGCAGCTCCTGAAACAAAATATTCAAATGGAATTCGAAACAAACGTCCTATTTCATGTAAGTAGTTTGATTTTAATTTACCTGGTAAACTAAGGAATTTTCGTTGAGAAAGGAAGACAAAGCAAAAACACCGGCAATTTGTGGAGTAATTCGGTAGCCCATATGTAACGACATCGCACCTCCCATTGAAAATCCACCTGAAAAAGTGAAATTCTCGATTATTACAAATATTTTCTAATACTGTAGGTATTTCGTCATCGACGTAGCACTCACCAATGATTATTCGATCAGCAGGAATTCCAGAGTCTATTTCTTGTTGTACGATTTGTTTCAAATCTTCACTAGCTAAATTCAAAGTTTCTATATGCTCCGGGCAATCGGGAGAAATCTTTATTCTGTTAAACCATACATTACTCAACTAAATAACAATTAATACGTGAAAAATTAAGCATTTGGGAATTAGCTAGATTCTAAATTGAATTAATTAACGTACTTCGCCGTATAATGGAGTATAAGGTCTCAGAGGTGCTGTTGGGAAAATTATTTTCAAATGGGGAAATGCGATTTCACGTTTCAACATTTCTACCCATTCTTTGGATAGAGTTCCGGTGCCTCCTAGAAATATATATTTATTAGTGATTGAACTGTTTTAGGACTGTAATGAATGATTATCTGTACTCGTACCTGATCCATGGAGAAATATCACAGTTCCAGTATTTTTTCCTTTAATCGCCGGTACGATGTCTTGTGGATCAATTGTGGTCATTATGTTGCGTCTGAGTACTTTACTGATACCTGAAGTGAAAATGGATGAACTCCTACAGAATACTCGTATTGTCAAGCTATGATCTACTACGATCAAAATACGGTAATTAAGTAGCGAACACTTGCGTACATTTCAGTATCATTAATTAAACAATGGCGGATGTGCAGTGTAATTTAGAGTAATCCAACGGTGGGTACCGGTAACGTCCTTCGTCTTTCAAAGTTTCAGATAACGAACGATAATTACGAGTGTTTATATGTTGGTTATGCTCAAATAAAAGTATAACGAAGGCGAATTGTGATATTAGTTGAATTATTCACTCTGAAATGCCAGTTAATGAATTATTTATGTTTTTTAACCGAACTATTTCAGTGAAGCTAGCAAGTTAGCTACTGGATTGATAACGTTATCACAAAGAAATACTACGATGACGTCATCAAGTTCATTTCGTACGTTTTCGTTACTTTTCGTTTTTGTATTCGTGAATCTACCGAGACTGGAAAGGAAACGAACGTTGATATTTTTTTGGACGATTTTTGAATTTGAAGAAGAAGAATATATCAAATTTGAAATTTACCGTTACCGGTTGTTTTGTTTCAGTTCAGCAATGAAGTGTTGAATTTTTTGAAATTATTTCAGCCGGTTTTTATTTTATTTTCGAGTACATTTCAAACTAAAATAATGATGGCCAATTTTCGACATTATGTATCTCATGTATCATTATCAACAATTTAAAAATTGAATATTTATGCAGTTCATTATTATTAATTGATACAGGCAATACCACGAGATGAAGATATAATCAAGTAGCATCCTGTACTGCATTTTGTCATCAGAAGAAGTGGACTTCCTTACTCCATCCATAGAGAAAAATGAGGCTATTTCTCAAGTCAACAAGCCAAGGTAGAGCTTTCATTTCGTTGAAAAAATATCGTACTTATGGTAGTGTATGTTCAATCCACTCAAAAAGCATATGAAGTCCTTTTGTACTGATTCTGTGTGTAACTTTAGGTTGACTTAGGAATCCTCCTTGAATTCCGATAGATTTCAATCGTTCAAAAGTTTGATTGCCCCATTCGTGTAATACTTTTTTGTCTTTTCTCCCATGGATGTAGTATAACGGTGGTGCATTTTCCAATTTCTTCTCATTTAATACCTAATATCACGTAAATTATTGTTTTTTGTAGTGTTGTGTTTAGTGAAGCTTTCAAACGAACTATTCGATTAACAATCTACAGTCCAACAGCGAAAAAACGTTCGTTAGGTTGATTTTTTTGCGGCCCAAAAAATTCAGTTGGCTTTTTGTAAGTATAGGTCCAATATTACAGAAAATACGTACTACATTTCGGAATTTCGCAGTGGAAGAATGGGGGACTGGAGTCTAAAATCCCTAATTTTCAAAACGGCCCCGGCTTAAACAATTTTTTTACAGCTTGGTAGCGGACACTTCTCTTACTCCGAATATTTGTTTACTTCATGTGGCCAGTGGCCCAATGCGATTTTTAGCCAATTTGGCCATTTTTGACACAAAAATGACTGCGTATGCGACATACCATCGGGGGCCCACAAAAACACATCCGAAACATGAATGGGATCATTTCGCACCCATTAAGCCAAAGTTTGTGAAAAACGGTTGACACAATAGGAAGTAGTTGAATTTCAAAGCCCCCACTCCTACATTCAAGTAAAAATGAACTCCCATAAAACGTTCGAAAACTTACTTTGCGACCTATCAAAATGGGTTAAAATTTCGTCAGGAATTCAAAAATCACGACAAAATTTTTTTTGGCGCATTTTTTTGAGAAGTTGGGGCCCTCAATTCAATCGATTTTTGGATATCGGCGAAAAATTACAGTGTGACTTATTAAAATGGCTTAAAATTTCGCCGAAAATTCAAATATCATGTTTAAAAAATTTTTTGAGCAATTTTTGAAAATTTGGAGCCCTAAAATGAGTCACTTTTTGGATATTATTGAAAAATTACCGTGTAACGCATTGAAATGGGTTGAAATTTCTCCAAAAATTCAAAAATCACGATCAAAAGTTTTTTCAAGCAATTTTTGAGAATTCGAAGCCCGGAATTAACTCGATTTTTGGATATTATCGAAATAGTACAGTGCAACTTATTAAAATGGATTAAAATTTCGTCAAAAATTCAAAAATCACCATTAACCTCTTTTTCGATCAATTTTTGAGAATTTTTTTGAACTTGGCAAATTTTGGAAATTTTTTACTTTTTGAAAATAGAAAAATTTATATTGTTTCACAATTTGAATTTTAGATATTTCATCTAGCTTGGTAACATTTTTTTATCCAATTTTTTAATGTTTTGTTTGACTATTCAAAAATGATACTAATTTTTTTTTTAAATTTAACAAAACGTTGTTATCATTGATTATTTTTTAGATCTGGGTTAAATTTTATATTTTCAAATAACTTTTTGTACTCGTAAAAAAAATTGAAAAAATCGACTTTTTGGACTTGAAATAAATTTTAGAGATTCGGTGTACAACTATGTTTTCTGGCTGTGGGCTAAAAAATTGATTTAGTTGCTCGAAAAAAATGTTGATGGTGATTTTTGAATTTTTGACGAAATTTTAATTCGCTTTAATAAGTCGCACTGTACTTTTTCAATAATATCCAAAAATTGCAAATTTTCAAAATTTGTTCGAAAAAATTTTTGGCCATGATATTTGAATTTTTGCCAAAATTTCAAGCCCTTATAATATGTTGCACTGTAATTTTTCGCTAATATCCAAAAATTGATTGAATTTAGGTCTCCAAATTCTCAAAAAAATGCCCCTTCCTCCCAAAAAAATTGATCTTGATTTTTAAATTTTTGGCAAAATTTCAACCCATTTTAATAAGTCGCACGGTACTTACTATTTTGGTAATATCCAAAAACCTGCTTGAAAAAAATTTTGATCGTGATTTTTAAATTTCTGGCGAAATTTTAACCCATTTTAATAGGTCACATTGGTAATTTTTCAGTAATATCCAAAAATTGACTCATTTTAGGACTACAAATTTTCAAAAATTGCTCGAAAAATTTTTTAGTTATGAATTTTAAGCGAAAGTTCAAGTCATTTTAATAGGTCACACTGTAATTTTTCGCTATTATCCAAAAATCGATTGAATTTAGGGCTCCAAATTTTTAATAAAAATGCACCCAAACAAATTTGGTGGTGATTTTTGAATTTCTGACGAAATTTCTACCCATTTTGATAGGTCACATGATAGTATTTGGAAAATATCCAAAAAAAAGTCCCAATTTAGGGCTCTAAATTCTCAAAAAAATCTCAAAAAAAATTTGATCGTGGTTTTTCATTTTCTGACGAAATTTCGACTCATTTCAATAGGTCACACGGTAATTTTTCAATATTATTTAAAAATTAACCAATTTTAAATCTCCAAAATTTCACAAATTGCTTGAAAAAAATTTTGATCATGATTTTTGAATTTTTGGCGAAATTTCAACCCATTTTAATAGATTACATGGTAATTTTTCAATAATATCCAAAAATTGACTCATTTTAGGGCTCTAAATTTTCAAAAATTGTTCAAAAATTTTTTTAGCCATGATATTTGAATTCATCCAAAAAAAAAGTCCCAATTTAGGGCTCCAAATTCTCAAAAAATTCTCAAAAAAAAATTGATCGTAATTTTTCATTTTCTGAAGAAATTTTAACTCATTTTAATAGGTTGCATGGTAATTTTTCAATAATACCTAAAAATTTATTCAATTTATGGTTCCAAATTCTCAATAAAATGTTCGAAAAAAAAATTAGTCATGATTTTTGAATTTCTAATGAAATTTTAACGAATTTTGATAGGTCGCCATGTAACTTTTGAATAGCTATATGGGAGTTAATTTTTATTTTTTTCTGAAACGTTGGACCTACACCAACAAAAAGCCAAGGTGAATTTTTTGGGCCGCAAAAAAGTCAACCAAAATTGATTTCTAGAGCAGTTTTTGCCACTTGGACTCTAGGCTATAAACAATCGTGTCATTAGTAATGTAATTTCGTAGCGTATCGTGCAAAATATATTAATTTTTTGTTTTTTTCGGTAGGTAACTAGCTGATGATATACTTCGTATAAAGATGAATTCTCATGAAGATAAGCTGATACAGCAAACACTCCTGCCAGAGTTTCCGAGTTTTCAACGAAGCTTCGATAAACTACATTCAATGCCATTACTCCACCCTGGGAAAATCCTCCTGGAAAATATGCCAGTAATTAAATAAGCTTCGTGTACCTAGATTCAGTTTTCTACTGAACTATTGGCGAATTGATATTGGAGTACCGATTATTATTCTGTCAAGTGGAATTCCCAAAGCTACTTCACGTTGTATTAGCTCTTTTATATCTTCCATTTTTTTCGCTAACGTATTTGGTTCCTCAGGACTGCAGCTATTACTACTCATTTTATCAAACCAAGCTGTGTTTAGCTAGATTGATTATTAACTAGGTATAATAGTTGATGATAATCTTGATTCTTAGTCGAAGTACATTTCAATCTCAACTCACGTTTCCATTATCAGGACTGTACGGAATGAGCGGAGCGGTTGGAAGTAATTAGTTTTATATGACGAAATTGATGATTAGGTTTCAAGAATAGTATCGCATCTTTTGTTTTCTTTCCTGTTGATCCTGTTGTTGGAAAAATTCTCTTTAATTCAGTAACGCTACGAGAAGAAAACTCAGTAATGACCTAATCCGTGAAGATAGATGACCGAAGCGGTTTGTTTTTCTTTCGGGAGAATATTATCTTTTTGTGTTTCGATTGTTCCATGACGAGTGAAATATGTTAGGTTTGTGTGATGATTCACTAAGGTTTTAGAATGCACTGTGAGATTGAATTTAAATGGTGATGATATTGTAATATGAACTTACCTGACGATGCCCTGGCAATTTCGTACAGGATGATTATTTGAACCATAAAATAGCCCCAACTGTAAATTTTTTTTAAATCAGGCTAAAAAAAAGTCCCATTATTTCGTGTACAAAAACTGAAAGAAAACTTACTGAAATGAGCTAACTACTCCGGCCATTTTGCTATATGAATGACGTACGAGGTCGTATATTTTAAATGTATCTAATTAGCTATCATATTTTAGGTGACTTGAAAGTGAGAACGTGTCAAATATCCTTCGTTAAATAAAAAAAACTAGCGCAAAATTGATGAAAAAAATTTATTCAAAAATTGGAATGTTCGTTTGAAGGAACGATATATTTTTTTCTAATTAATATCATAAAATCAAAAAACTGAAATTGACGATTCAACTCGTATCTTATCTCAAAATTAATTTTTAAAACGAATCCAATAGAAATATAATTACAATTTGTTTATCATTTTGCAGCATTGATTTTCTACTAAGGATACCATCCTGTCCAAGTCCATGTCGGCGTAGGCCTACGAAATTCAGCTGGAAAAGTTCTATTCATCCAATCAAACAGCATTTTTGCTTCGGTTAGCGAAACCTTATGGGTAAGCTGCGGATCACTATGGAATTCTCCTTCTATTCCTCTGCTTTGTAACTCGTCGAATGCATACCGACCCCATTCATGAAGCACCATATCGTCTTTTACACCATGATAGGCGAATAATTTCGGATACCTGTTTCGTTTACGTACGGTCATTTCCTAAAATTAAATCATATTGTCCAGAAACATGCCGATATGACCAAATGATCCATTTTTATATTAAACTCACCTCCCATAAACCACTTTTATAATTGAGATAAGCAGACAGAGCAAATACTCCTCCCATTTTCCACAGGTAACTGAAGCCTGCGATCATCGCCATACTTCCACCTTGCGAGAATCCACCTATCATTACGAAATATCATCGTCACAGTGATCAAGCAGACGCAGAAGTAACCTGAGTATATCTTTCTTTTGCCAGACTTACCCATTCCGATTCTAAACCAATGAATATCTTCGTTATTTTCTTTCTGCGCGAATTGCTTCAGTTCCCAGATTATGAACTCCATTCCATCCCATATTGTCTCCGAAGCGTTAGGATTTATTTTGGAGATATCGAACCATCTGTGGACCCTCATTTCCTGAGGCCATGCCTTACATGGTCCATAAGGAGCCGTCAAAAATACCAGTTTTAAGTACGGATGTGGTATTGGAAGTTCTCCTAGTTTTTTCATAAATTCTAAACTTTCCCTGAATGATTTACCTGTTCCTCCTGTCGCAGAAAATAGATTAGGTGTTTTGGGTGTGTGATTTTAATTAGAATGAGGTGTTGGGCTGGTACCTAAACCGTGTAGGAAAAATATGGTTCCGGTGTGTTTGCCTGTTGGATAAATTTCGTCTTCTTTTTGCAAAACTGTGTCGGTCTTTTTGTAATACCATTTCGGTGGTTTGGTTTTACGAGCTTCTGATTCTGAGATCAAATAAATTACACAGATGAAGGTATTTAGTTGGCTGAAAATTCAAAATCCATTTTAACCCTAAGAAGGTACTAACGGGAAAAAAGGAAATTTAAGGGCGTACTTACCAAATTTTCGATTTGAAGTGCATTTTAGAAAATTTCTTTCCGAAATTTACGAGTTAAATGACGAATTTTTCATTTTTATTGAGAAAGAAACAGATAAAATTAGCGTAGTTATTGATTTCGTTCATTTTACTATCGATAATAGGAACGATAATGGTGCAATATGAAAAGTTTAAGGAAAATTACTCTTCTTTTACGTTTTGAGTGATAATATCGTTTTCACGAAACTAGATAGCCTTTTAAAATGGGTAGTCTAGGTAACGAAATGAACCATAGGTGGCGTTAGTGTGTAGAAAGTTGCAATACTGCTGAGTTCTTTTGATTTTCAGTTTAAAAAAAACATATTTTTGAATTTATTTTACAGAAAAATTTAAATTGTAACCATAATAGGAGAAAAAAGAGCACAGCCGGGTAAAAATGGTGAATCGGCCTTTGGCTGAGATTTTGGAACTTTGTAGTAGAAGTTGGTCATTATGGTCTAAAAACTCGCTGGTCAAAATTTTGGCCCCCCACCTCACCCCTAACTCCTCATATCGCCCAAAATACTGATTTCCCTTATAAATTTCTGTATCCTGAAATTCCCAACCAAATTTTTTCAAACTCGCAGGGATGATGGACCATACCAAGGGTTATCTTTGGAAATTATTTCAATTTTTTTCGAATCTTCTTTCATACTGAAATCTGAGTGGTGGAAGACCTTCAAAAATGCAAAAAATCAATTTTTTCTACCATTTTTCACCCTTGAAG
>FIZU01042896.1:0-15167 GCA_900064475.1 Pseudococcus longispinus | reverse complement strand
CATCTAAATTTATAGATTTTAATTCGTGTTGTATTATTTACTTTATAGGCCTTTTCTTTCGAGAGACGTTTTTGGCGATTTACCTGAGATTTTTACTATTGGCGTTGTAAAGGTTTTACCTTTGGTGGCGATTTAAAAGGCGACTAAAAAGGCTTGTATCGATGTGTTTATGGTCAAGGAGTTAATCAAGACGATTGTTGTAATTAGACGTTGAATGTAAAAGTAATTTGTGAAGAAGTAGAAGATTAAAAGACGATTTTCAAGGAATTGGTGTTATTTCCTTTGCCAACCAAGTGTCCAGTACCCACGAACCGCGCTACCCAGTTGCGACAGGCCATTTCATCCCCTCCCCTCGGTACTGAACACGACGAGTAAAAATCACTCGTCACAATATATTGAAAAAAATGGAAAAATATTGATGATGCAACATCGAATTATTTGGCAAAAAATACAGAATAGCCTATTTTAAAAAGTTGATTATCAGGAGAAAGAGAATTTCAAGCTTTATAATTTTCACCCCTGGCATATTTTTTGTAGCACCCTTAGTTTGGTCAGAAAATCCATGTTTGTGTGAAATTTACTCGCAGTTGATGATTTTGAAAGTGAAAAAAAAGTTTCATTTTTGAAATTATTGACTTCGTAAAATTTCCATAAAAATGGGTTTTCTGGCCAAGCTGAAGGTGTCACGATAAAAATGCAAGGGATGAAAATTGTAGGGCTTGAAATTTTTTTTCTCTTTCAAGCTACTATTTTTTCCTTAGGAGGCTCAGTGTTCGAGAATTATGTTTGCAGTCAAAGTTGTTTCATTTGTGAAATTATCGACATTGTGAATTTCCCATAAAAATGAATTTTCTGGCCAAACCAAAGGTGCAATGAAAAAAATGCAAGAGATAAAAATTGTAGAGCTTAAAATTTTCTTTCACTTCAGGATTGGTAGTTTTTTCCTAAGGGGCTTAGTTTTTGAGATTTTCGCGATAAAAGTTTTCTCATTTTCAAAACAGTGAACTTTCTAACTAGGCCACCCTGTATATGATCTTCACCATGTGGTAATAGCGCTACGTATGAGGAATAATTATAACTCAATTATCACCAAATCAGCCAACCCATCTCGTAAAATAATTTCAAAGATAATTCAACCCCTTCAAAAAGACACCTAGGCAACCCATCATTTATAGACTCACATCTGCCTCGTAATCTAGAAAACCAACATTACAAAAACACTAGTAATCTTAATCTGTTTACAATTTCTGAAGACGATCAAGTACCTCATCAATGCCACATGAATTGCCTACGCACTCACCCCAAGGACCCGGATCTGATTCTTATCACACACTACATTGTCACATCCAAACCACCGCAACCATACTTCACGCTGGCAACATCAAAGTGCTCGTCACGTCCTACGTGTCATCATTGAATACAGTTGTGCTACACTTGGGAAAAAAATGATACGAATATTTCCTCGAAGAACCCCGGCAAAGGGTTGAAAAAAAATACACTGTATACGATTTTATTAAAAATAAAAAGCGTCTCGTTTATCGTTGATATATACGATAGCGCTGAAAATATGTCTGTACGAGAGAACAAGAATAATACAAATAGGCATTATGAAAAATTAGATACATCCATGTCAAAAGGGGCTGAACAAAAAATGATGTGTTTGTTAGAAGAGAGAACGTTGCACGAAGACACTAAAAAAGCATTTCCGTCGCTATATATTTCTCTTCTCTGTATTCTCTCGCGCCGCACTACTGTAGCATTTCACCCTGTATACACAGCCATCAGCAGTATACCCGGCTATACATCGTAGTCGTATTTCATTCGGGTGAAATTTTTCGTTATGTGTGAAGAAAACGCGCATAAATTAACACGATTTTTAAGTTACTCTTCCGTTCGATCGGTTTTCGCAAAGTTTTCGCAGTCGATTTGCACGCGAGCGTTCGAGTATGGAAAAAATTCCCCTAGAGGTATGCACGATAGTATACGGTTCGCCTGAGGTAAAAATGGTATCATTTTTTCTTCCAACATTATCTCGCAACAAATTATAATTGTCGTTGAAAATACCATAGGCAGGTATTTCCAAAAGGCTACAGGCGAGAAAAACGTCGACTAAATTGTATCCAACACGTTTTACTACGTACAAGCGGCAGAGTAGCAGCGAAATATGTACATACATAATACCTAGAGAAGAACATCTTTATAGAGGAGTAAAGTTGGCTTGTTTATGAAACCGGGTCAACGCGAGGATTAAAATGAAACTTTAGCCGGATTGTTGTTAGGGTCTGGGCCCATATTTTCGTATAATATATTCATTAATTAATTTTATTTCATAAGAGCGAAAAGATATACCAAAGGGTTAGGACGTGTTTGAAATTCAATAATTACTTCGGCGGCGTCGTCGTCGTCCTCGTCCTCGTGTTCGTATTTTTAACGCATTTTGTGCGTCGTCGTCGTCGTCGTCTTCGTCGACAATGCGACGAAAATATAAAATCAAACAAGGTTAACCCCTCGAAGCAAAAAAACCACTACAGAGGAGAATTTCAACTGAAATTTTTACATCGTCTGGTGGCTATCGAGGCGACTTGTGCGACTAAGAAAATCAAAATTACAACGAAAAAGGAATAGACGAGGGTCGAAGGGAGACCTGCTTCAACAACGAGTAAAATTCAGTGCAAATAAATCTAAAATTACCGCAACGTATTTCTCACGAGAATTCATAGCGACTTTTTAGTTTAACTTAAACTTAAAGAATAGAACGACTTGGATGTTGAGGGGGCCGGGTACCACGGTGAGTGGAGAAAGAAAACACTGCGAAAAAAAAAAGCGGAGAAGAAAAAAGGAAAAAAAGATACACTAACCACAACATTTGCTTTGTGAAAATCTCAAATCGAACCGAAGAACGGTAACTCTTACAAGTTTGCGCGTTTTACTC
This sequence comes from Pseudococcus longispinus, assembly GCA_900064475.1. Taxonomy (NCBI): domain Eukaryota; kingdom Metazoa; phylum Arthropoda; class Insecta; order Hemiptera; family Pseudococcidae; genus Pseudococcus; species Pseudococcus longispinus. Next base: position 12,235 of record FIZU01042896.1, on the reverse strand, counting down.
GAAAACGAACATGGTTTGTTTGCGGCTCTATTTTTAACTTCGTTTCAATTCCCCGAACTTGAGTAAAAAATGTATATTGAATTTAGATTTAGTTTCCTTTGTAAGTTGTTTATTTTGTTTGGGGTCTCCATTAGGAGTACAGGTTTCGGTCAATTTATGGCTCCTGTGGAGGTGGCAAAGTCTCTTCTCGTTGTTCTTCGGGTATCGTAGTTTTTCCCATGCATATGGTATAGCGTCTAGTCTGCTTCTTCTTTTGTTTGATTTTACCAATGGTGAAATTTATGATACTTTGGTTGAGCTGCATCGTGGACGAGTATCGAAGTTAAATAGAGACACGAACGGGTATATGGGTAATTACTTCTAAAGGGTTATTTACATTACGTAGGTACAAGTACACCTAGCTACGGTTCCAGCATGTAGAGTTAACTTGCTTATGAAATATGAATGCTGAAGGCAACGTATATATAGATGGGTTGGTACTTTTGCAATGTGACGAGTTTAAAACATTATAACCGTAATTAAACTGCGAGGAAATTTCATTAACTTGCAAGTACCTCTTGTTTAGTATAAAATTACCATACACGTATAACTTTAGTCTTTATACTGGTCTAGATACGAGCAATCTACACTCAGGTACCCTCTTTCGCCTTCATATAACGATGGACATTGCTCAAAATTTTTATTAATTTTCACTTAATTATTAGCTACTAGTTTTTACGAGTAATTTGTTTCTATCTGATGTAATTTTTAATACTATTTTAAATTTTACAGTTCCCGTGAGTCAAATTACAGGAGTAGTCGGAACTACTGTACACTTACCTTGTGACATTTCCGTTGCCGAAAGTGTTCATCAAGAAGAAGATAGCCTGGTGCTGGTTTTATGGTACCGCGAAAATTTGGGAACACCTATTTACAGGTTGGTGAATTTTACAAATGCGTATTTCCTACTTGCTACAGTACGTAATAAAGTTTTGTTAATTAATATTTGCGCTAGCTAGTAAGGCAACGATAACGCGTTTATGGAGCGGAATTTCCTCTCTATGTGGCGCTGCAATCATTACACAGTTCAGCGACATACACAAAGAGATAACGGCGTAGAGTAAATGACCGCCTTGTGTCTAGAATGTGTCAGAAATTATGATCGGTGTTATTGAGAAGTGTAGATACCGAGAGATTGTTGTTAAGAAGCTCGTTTTCCGCGTAGAGGGTGTTGTGCCATTTGCCTGTGTTGCTAGGTGAAGTATTTAATCGGGTGAAATGGCTGGGATTTTCGAGTTGAAAATAGTGGGGTAATTTCGTCTGGGATGGAAGATATGGAGAGAAGAGTGGAGTGGATTTGGTTGGTGATATGTGTGAATTTGAAAACTTTTGTGATGACACCTTTTAGCATAGGATATGCTTTTGTGATGACCAAAACTGCAAAAAACTACACTTTTTGCGCTTGAAAAATTTCAGAGATAGATACATAATGCTTACTTTTAGATAATTTTCAGACAAACCCTTTAGACTTTTTGGACTCGGAATATTTCAGAAATCACGCTGACTTTAAGACATTTTATCAGGTTGCCTTGGACTTTCTGGACTTGAAAAATTTTTCAGATTTCAAACAATTTTTTAGACTTTGAAAATTTTAGAAATTTTGACTTTTTCAATTTTGAAAATTTTTATGAAAAGATCAGCTGACTTTTGAACTTGGAAAACTTATCCACTGACTTTTAGACATTTTGTTAGAAAACATTTTTAGAAATCAGGCTGACTTTTAGACATTTTGTCACACAGCTTTTCAGAAATGATGCTGACTTTTGGATATTTTATTGTCAGATATTAGACTTTTTGGATTTGAAGGTGGAGTTCTCCTGGTGAGGGCCGAGGAGCCAAATTTTTCATGACTTGATATGACAAACAGACATGGAACTCTATAAACTGACATGATTTTTTGGTTCTGTGTTCATCATGGGTATCCACTTAATTTCAATTATGTATGAAGTAATTTGATTTTTTTATGGTATCATTTATGTATGAGGACTTTTGATGATGAAATTTAATAATAAGCTTGACTAGATTTAATTTAATGTGACATTATTTCTTTTATCTCGATTCAGTGAAATATATTAAGGTCTCAATTGAAGTCACATAATAGTGTAAAGAATTTTAGGTAAAAGCAACAAGACATATAAAAGTCGAAAAATATAGGGCGGAATTAAAATACGAAAAATATGTGCAGTATCTGAAATTTTATTATACACGATTAATTTTGAACGTATATATTAAATGCCGAAATGGGCTGGATGACTGGATGCGGGTGGTGAAGTGCAGCCTATTTGGTACACCTACAACAAATAAAATATCGCACCTGAGTACTGGTACTTCAAATTGAGATGTACTATGCATCAGTACATATCTTTAAGCATTCCCTCTCTTTGGTCTGGGATCTAACCGGCACCAACTTACTAGGGTAATAGACCTAGCTCATAACGAATGCCTTTAGGTCCCCTGTAAGTACTGACCCTAAAGCTAAATGGTGGCAAATCTCAGTATGCTGTCATATCGACTCGACGGAGTGTCCCAAAAAGAAAAACAGTCGAGACTCCAAATCGTTGCCAGAGCAGGATAACGTCTACTCAAACCTAGAGAAGAACCTGGGGCCAAATCACATGGCACCCACCAGCAAGAGAGTATAGAAAGCACGGCAAGCGAATTAAGTAAATCTCAGATTGAGGGTGACAACTAATAGTGTGTATATAGTATTTTCGACACTATTAATCACTATTGGTAGTACTAGTCACGAATAATGATTATTTGTGACTAGTAGTACTACTAATGATTCATAGTGTCGAAAATATTATAATCACTAGGTATTAGTCACGATTAATCACTATTAATCTATATGACGTGTTAGAAAAAACTAATCGTGAATAATAGTGACTATAGTATTTTCGACACTATTAATCAATATTACTTTTAGTAGGTACTACTAGTGTTGAATAGTGTCAAAAATACTAAAGTCACTATTAATCAAGATTAGTTTTTTTAACACGTACCATACAGATTAATTGTGATTAATCGTGACTATAGTGATTTCGACACTATTTAACACTCGTAGTACTACTATTCACTAATAATCATTATTTGTAACTAGTACAACTAATAGTGATTAATAGTGTCAAAAATACTATAATCACTATTAGTTAGCACCCTCAATTTGAGGGTAACAATACAACTTATCCGAAAGCTTATATACTATTTGATGGCAACAGTTTACCTGCGAGTACGAAACTATATTAATCGATTAATAGTTATTATTAGCCATTACTAGTCACTATACATCAGCTAGTAGTTACTATTGGTCTGTACTAGTTACAATACTGGAGCTATCAATCGATTAGTAGTTACTATTAGCCACTATTAGTTAATAAATAATTACTAATAGTGATTAATGGTGATTATTAATTTTTTTGTATGCGGGATGTTTTTTTTGTTTTCTTCAAGTATCTACATACTTATTTGAAATTTAAAATGAAATTTTTATTTATCGAATGTGCTGAAAAAATGAACTTGAATAGAGTAGTTGCCTACAAATATTTTTAGAACAACTTTTTCAAATTCAGTGGATCTTTGTACCTTGACTTGTTGAAATATTTTAATCTGGTAAAGTCAAGGGTACATGTTGATATACCGCAGGAAAATGTTTTTTTTTCTACTTTCGAATGATATGCATGCTATCAAGATATACCGAATATTTTTTCCAAAAACGTGCAATTTCTCAATATTTTTCAAAAATTTGAAAAAAGTGATACCTAATTTTTTGGTTTTTTTGAATCAAAACTTTGAATATCAAATATTTTCAACTCCAAAATCGATTACATTATATAGAAATCGATTTTATTTCAATTTTTATTTGCTTTCATGGGTGTGTGTTATCAGCAACTGTTTCCACCTCCACTCTACATTTCCATCAATTTTCAATTTGAAATAGGTACCTAGGTACTTAAAATTGCTATATAATTAAGGTGGGCGTTATTACCTTCCCACTTACCTTATTCCTAATTTTGTCCGGGAGAACGTCTTGAATCGATACGTTAAAGCAAAATTATGTATTTTAAAACAGTGCAAAGATCGGCTCCATATTTTCTCCATAAATTCTTCCAATTAGACCAATTTCATATCAAGAATTGAATCTTAATCACTGTACACACATACCTATGTAAATTTTAATGCATTTTAAAATGTTACTAGTACGATACCTTACCCTATAACGAGAACGAATATAAGTATCACCATTTACCTCGTATGTGAGTTTCTAAACCAATATGAAATTTTAACTACAAACGAGAAGAATTTTGCTAGTTTGAAATTATGCATAAGTGTAAAATTTCAGAAAACGTCGTCGTATACCCAGGTAGATTTTAGTAACAAGGTAATAGCGTCTAAAATAGCTTCATCTTTTCGGTCTCTGTGCTACTTGTCACCACTACACCGAAGGCTTATAAGCGAGAAAGCAAGTTATTCAATATTTTATACGGTTATACTGGGGCTTGTTAATTTGCTCGTACGTACGGTAAAGGGTAGGTACATGTACGCACAGTTTAAAATACAGTTTACTTGAGTGGTAAATTTTTAAAAATAACGCGTGTATTTTAACGTAGCTAGGTACGTAGAAGAAAGAAAGAGATAGAATGATACGATGGTATAGGAATGTATCGTATCACGCGATACACGTTGGCCCGTTAAATGTTTATAAATTGCGGTCCGCATCAAATACAGCCGTATTAATATTCATAATTCAGCTGCGAAACGTATACGGCGGATGGCAGCGCCGTAATAAGTGATAATTTCAGCCGAATTTCCATTATATCAAAGGTAATTACAAAATTCATTACCACTTGGTAAATATTTCATTGAACGTGGTTACATAAAATGGAAAATAGCAGCGTTTCGAAAGTACCCGAGGGAGGACGCATTCCGATATTGGCATAATATGGTGCTTTTTTTTCCTACCTCGTCGTATACTCGTACGACCGTGTACCGCATTGTTTACACGTAGGCTTTCCCCAAATTCGATACACCGTCGAATCAAAATACCTGCGCATTTGACCGCATATTGGCTTATTTTTAAAATTACCTACTGATTTTTCTACCGCCGATCTCTTTGTCATCTTCTCATTAGTATTTGCGATGCCTAAATGAAGGTAAACATGTAAATTAGCTGTATTATTTTGGTTTAGAAGTCGACGAGTTTACAAAAGGCTTGTTTATTCGATAGCGAAATTTGTAAATTGAATGTATCTCAAGCTGGGTTTGTTTGCATTGGTATAAAATACCTACAGCACCCGGCAATAGATAAAAGAGAAAGAATAAATTAAGAATTTTTCCCCTTCAGAATTTCAAACTTGTTTAATTCGCGACAGTTTAAAAATATCTTTTAGATTGCTTTCGCGATATGGCATTGAAAATTTCAAACGGTCGTTTGAATTTAGTTTCAAATTTTTCGAGCCGGATAAGTTTTCTACTGCGTAACGACTCCCAAGCATCGTTTTCAACCGTAAGAGCTACTTACTTATTGACATTCGAATTCGATTACCTCTATATACTTTATTTTTTGTACTACCTTATGCGATGTCATTTGAAACGAATGTATAGGAGTTTCTCTTCGTATATGTTCGAAAAATGGAGTTTTTTTCTTCATTTTCGATTGCAGATGGAGATGATGGCCGAAATGGGCCGTGTAGAGGTGAATCTTGGCCTTGGTTTTCAACTTGTGCTATCAAGTGACTTAATAGGGATTTGGACTTGGGAGTTGGCTGATATGATTCATATTTGAGTATTTGGCTTATACCTGAGCCTATGTAGATATGAGTTATCCTGAATTGTGATAAAATTTTAAGAATGTTGTGGTATGTATGTTGCATAAATTTTTCAAGTATGATGTGACAACATTTCAAATATTTTGTAGAGTGCAAAATAAAAAAAAAAATCCAAAAACATGGCCGAACGTAGAGCCAGCCGACCAAACGTAAGAAATGCAGCCTGACGCGGATTATTCCAGACGCAAAAAAAATGCAGCCCAATGAGATGATTATTAGCGCGTAATTGCACCCAAAAATTCCAGCGCGACGGGAATTAGCCCGATCGAGAGGCGTCGAAAAAATTGTGCCGGAAAGCTTATATCTATTTGGCACGACAGTTTACCTGCGAGTACGAAACTAATACATGTAATACGTTTTGCACTCACGATAATCCACGCGTTGATTCCCACCCGTTACAAAGTGTACTTTTACATCATTCCATGCATCTTGTGACGCTATTTCAAGTATGAGGTGACAAAATGAAGTACGCTACAAAATGATTTCAAGTATAGCACGAGAAAAATTCAAGAATGTTGTCACTTTATTTCAAGTATGTCGTCACACCAATTCAAGTATGCTGTCACAACATTTCAATAAGTATCTTGTCATTTCATTTCAAGTATGAAGTCACATCAATTCAAATATGTTGCCACAACATTTTAAGTATACTGTCACAATATTTCAAGTATGAAGTCATATCAATTCAAGTATGTGTGATGTCATTTCTAGTATGTTGTGGCAACATTTCAAGTATGTTGTTGCAAGATTTTTAGCGTTTTGTGACAACATTTCAAGGGGGTTATTACAAAATTTCTAGCATATTGTGGTAACATTTCAAGTATGTTGTGAAAATATTTCAAGGATGCTATGACACCATTTCAAGTATGTTGCGACAACATTTCTATTATGTTGTGCCACATTACAAGTATCATTTCAAGTATGTTGCGACAACATTTCTATTATGTTGTGCCACATTACAAGTATGACGTGGGAACATTTTTGCTATGTTGCATCATAATTTCAAGTGTTATGACAATGAGATAAAAATTCAAACAATGTTGTCTCAACAATAGAAGTACGTTGTAGCAAAATGAAAAGAAGTCAAGAATGTTGCAACACAATTTGTCAATTCCAAGCATCAGCATTTAAAAATATATTGCGACAAGACTCCACGCAGTGTTGTCACAATATTTTTAGTATCCACAAGTACAAAATTTCAAATGCAGTTGTAGCAAAGTGATAAATATTTTGCTACCATTAACCCACGTATAATTTTGCAACTTTTCAAGAATATTTCAGCACCATTTTAATTATATTTCAATAAAATCAGAAGTATCGCATACTTGTCAAAATTTCAAGTACCCATGTGTCAATAGCATTGTGAAAATCTTGCTGCAAAAGTTTGAAATCGTTATCACAACATTTCAACAGTGTTGCACTTTTGGAATGTTGTCAGAATATTGTGATTTGTGACAATATTTTCACAACTATTACGACACGACACTTTCACGACAAAATTTTGGCACTGTTGTTATAACATTTTGACAGTGTTGATATGATATTTCAAAAATAATGTTACAACCATTCAAAATAGTTGACTCGTCGTTTTATCAATTTTGGCATGGTCTTTAGCAATGCTGTCACAAAATTTTGGAAAAGTATTGACCAAAATCTCTTAAATATTATGACCATTTTTCATTCACAAATAAACAACCACCAATTTGAGAATTGAAATAAACTAAAGTCATGCAGTAATTTTCTTCTAAACACATCGAGGGGGAGCGGGGTTAAATTAATAATAAACGTATTTCTCGACTCGAATAATACGTGTAGTGAAATATTCTCATAAAAATAAATAACAAACGATTCCGCAATTTCAAAAAAAAAAATCCATAACACGAAACTCCGTGCCAAAACTTGATTTAAATCCGCCATAAAAAAAATTAGAAAATAGAATGCCGGACGACATCGGCCAAGAATTCCTGTCGCGTAATAATTGCAATTTCCAACAACTCGAGTCTCGAAACTCCTGTGCAGAAAAAAAAAATTGAAATACATTTCTCCGCCAAACCGAAGACGCAGATTTTTTGACATAAAAACTTGATAACTGTTTACGAGCAGTTTTACGAAATTTCAAAATGGACGAAAGTTCTCGGAGAGATTTTTTTCACCAAATTAATTCCTTAGGTTTATTGTTATTGTTATATTTTTCGAGCGAATACTATTTATTTTACCAAAATTATCATCTGTAGGAAATGGGAAAGTACCTATTTAAATGTTTGAAATTTGTTTCGTATCGTTTATCATTTTTTAGTTTATCTCCAGAAAAATATCTACTTTTGAAAGATACTTCGCGTAAAAAAAAAACAAAAACGACCATTAAAGTGGGAAAAAATTAATTAATTTCGAAATTCGATATTTTAAGGCTTTTTTATGCACTTCTAGATGATGTCCTTATCAACCCATCCAATTCTTATAGATCAACTCAGCCTATATATTTTTATCGAATCATTTTTTCCGCCACCAAACGAACCCTTAGGAGCTATTTAGAAAAAACCAGTCTCGATCTATGTTCAAGAATTCTACGTTCCCCTCATTTTTTACCCCAAGTATAAAAATTATTTCTCATTTCATCATATAAACTTGCCAAAGCTGTATTATCTTGTTTGTCGATGAAAGTCTCCACGACCGATATTCGTATTTCGAAGAGAAACTTAACCATAATATCATTTCTCAAAGTTCCGCCTAGTTTACGGCCGGATTTTCGGATAATGAAAAAATAATACGGGGATGTTTAGAAGGGCTTTATTTATGGATAAAGCCAAAAAAGAGAAAAAAAATGTTACGAAAATCTTTACGTGTATCGATTACAACACGAGGACTTGTTTCAATGACACGTAACCAATTCGACTCGACAACGAACCCCTTTCCATCTTGCTCGTTTAAAATTCAACCCCATGAAATTTATTGTTTACGAAGGCTTCATTTTTTCAGCATTGTTTTTACATACAACACGTTAAAATACCAAAGCAAATGTTATATTAGGTGAAATTTTAACATCGTACAAAAGTTCGACACACGTGCCAAACTTAATAAACTGCTATACCAAAGAATACATATACTTTTTGCAGCATATACCAAAGCCTAATACTCGGTGAAGAATTTTACCCCTATTGTTTCAAACAACACATCAAAAAACTTACAACGAACGAGAGAGTTGATTTAGATAAAAAGTGTAGAGAAAAAATTAACACCTGCGGCGTTTCACAAGAGTTAAAAATTGAACCGTGGATAGACCAAAGATTAAAAAAAAACCAAAGAGGTTGGAAAAATCATTATTAAAAAAGCCAACGATCGGTGTAGGTAATAGGGAGAAAAAAGAATTAAAAATAACAATGTTCATGTGCACGCGGATCGACAGCAGTTTATGGAATGAAGTTTTTTAATAATGGGAAAAATAGGCCTTGTGTTAACCATTCGACAAATTTTTTTAATTTTTAGGTTTTTTTTTCCTCGTACACTTATTTACCAGTTGATTCGAAACGCGATCGTAATTAAAAGTATATTATTTTTCCTGACAACTTTATTGCTCCACGTATACGAATAGGTATATAAATTACCCGTTAAATGGATACGTTTTCGGTGTATAGAGTTTCGAGAGAAATTGCGTGAGGGATGAAGGGAGGGAAGGAAATTCTTCATGTGGAAAAACACACGATACATAGAGACGAGTTAGAGGTTGCGAGGGGCTAGGTGAAGAAAAAGTTGTGCAACGAAGACGACGACGCTGATGGCGAATAAGGTTGGAAAATAAATTTGGTCGTTTCTTTTTTAGAGACGAAATTCTTGTCGCGCAAAATTGAATAAAAAGAATACGACGAAGACGAGAAGAAAATAGGACATCAAAGATCGAATGGTGTACGTATATAGGACGGTATTCAATCGGGGCCGAAACGTATAGTACGTACTCACGGTGTGAAAAATGATATCATTTGTCTTATTGCGAAAATTGCACGTCACTAGAATTTAGCTTTAACATTTGTTGCTTATTTTTACAACTTAAATCGGATTTGCTACTTCTTATTCATTACTTGTTTGCATTCTGCCTCTATCGTTTTTGGTCGTACCCAGATACCCGCCCTGTCTGCCTTTGTTAGCTTCGGCACCAGACAACGTCGGAGCACTGGATCCTAAAATAAACTCATTTGTTTCCTTTACACGCTCTCGCATTCGTGTTCGCGCTCAGTATAACTTATTCGGATTCTAATTATTAACTGTAAAAGGAGTATATAGAAGATGTAGGATTGTTTACCGCGTTACCGCCTCATTTCATGAGTTCGCTTCGAAGGATCCTATACGCAGATTTGCGAATGGCAGACTTTAATCCGAATCCAAAACGAGGTTTTTCTCAGCGACTGCAATTTTAAACCCTCTTGATCGATTTTTAATTCGTATTTGGGCCAATGTAAGAGACTAAAAAGAGATATACTTTATAGTAGATAAGGAGTTAAGATTACGTTGTTAAATTTGTAAGTACCTATACGTACGCGAGAGAAAAAAAAATAAGGAAAAAAATTATGTTAAAAAGAAAAGAATTAATATCCTATTACAGTATAGTATTCTATCTATGTAATTTTTTTTCGTCATCTCAAAAATCTACTTATTCTGTTGAGGAAATATGCATAATTAAAATATTCATAATTTTTCAATTTTGCATAATATCGTTATTTAATATTAAGTGGCGGAAATTTTTTTCTTTATCGCTGTTTATCTCGCTAATGGAGTATTTTGCAGCGGAAATTTATAATGACCGGAGTGCTATAGGTACCGTGGAGCAGTTTACGATGTCAACGTGGCCTTATTTCGCATCTTTGTTTTTTTTCTTCTTCACCTATTTCCACTTGATCCATATTTTATGATAATTATGATGACTTTTTTTGTGTGTAAGGAAGTATGTGAAATAAGAGAAATTTTCATTAGGAGGGTGGGGAGGGGATGGAAGGTTGGTGTGTTGTGATGATTGAGTAAGTTTTTATGTTTTAGCACAGGATATTTGCTATGACGACCTAATCCGTGAAAAACGTCAAGGAATTCCTCAACGATGACTTTTAGACATTTTGTTATATTTTTTTGAGCATGGAAAAATTTTTAAATTTCAAATGACTTTTTGGACTTGAAAAAGATCAGAAATTATGCTGACTTTTAGACCCTTTGTCAGACAGCTTTTCAGAAATCATGCTGCCTTTCACATACTTTGTCAGAGATTACATTTTTTGGACTTGAAAAAATTTCAGAAATCAAGCTAACTTTTAGACATTCTGTAAGGCAACCTTTCAGAAATCATGCTGACTTTTACATATTTTGTCAGAAATTGGACTTTTGAAATTGGAAAATTTTAAAAATCAGGGTAACTTTCCGACATTTTGTTAGGAAGACTTTTTGGAATCAAAAAAAATTTCAAACATCATGCTAACTTTTAGACATTTTGTCAGGCATGATACTTTTTGGACTTTGAACATTTTTCAGATTTCAAACGACTTTTGGGACTGGGAAAAATCATAAATCATGCTGATTGTAGGTAGATATTTCATCAGACATTAGATCCTTTTGGACTTGGAAAAAATTATCCAAAAATTCGGTTAAATTTATTCATTCAGCTGTTTTTTGAAATTTTGTGGCGCCATTGTCTCAATAACAGAAAAAGATAAAAATTGAAAATTCACAGTGTAGGTGCATTAGGTCGTGTAGTTGTGCATCGTGAAATTCACAATTTAATTAATGCAAAAATGACTGAGCGATTGTAATTAATAATAAAAAAATTGGCACTAAAAAGGAGGAAGTTTTCGTAAATTTTGCAATGTGTGATTTATTTACAGAAAAAGTGATTTCACCACCCTTTCACTAAATAGATCACACTTTGCAAAATTTACGAAAACCTGAAGCAATTGTGTACTTATCTTTAGCAGATTGTTACACACAGGAGAAGGAAAGGAAATTATTTTCTCCTTTTTAGTGATGATTTTTTTAACAAGTTGAAAGAAGGGTGGTTTTTAAAACTTCTTACCTTATTTATTTAACCCTTTTTAGTGATGGTACAATCGCGCAGACATACACAGAAGAATAAACACTGTAATTATGAAAAAAAAAATTCTAGGTTTCACCAAAAGATGAAAAGAATGATCGCAGTATTACTAAAAAAAAAAACTCATTAATTCACTACCTATGCAAAAAATCAAATAATGCAGTTACCTAGAATCATGTGCAGTGTTTCAAGAGCGGAGCGGGAGCGAGGAGCGAAAGGAGCGCAGGTTTTCCATAAGAGCGGAGCGGGAGCGGGAGCGAAGTTTGCAAAAAGTCAAAGAGCGCTCCTGGGGAAGAGCGATCTCTGA
>FIZU01042895.1:0-18107 GCA_900064475.1 Pseudococcus longispinus | reverse complement strand
GAAAACCGAAAACTGATAACTGAAACTGAAATTATTTCAGTTTCAGTTTTTAATGTTTTAACCCCTTTTTTTTAACGTGATAAACAGTCTAAAATCCTAAACTTTCATCTTACATGCCAACTGACAAACACAATGTTACGAAAAAATGCAAAATTCAATTACAATTTTCAAAAAAAAAATGAAAAAACTCATTTTGTTTTTAACGTTTTCTGAAAAAAAATTGATGAACCTGCATAAAAACAGTTATGAAACTAGTTTTCAAAAACTAAAAACTGAAAACCGAAAACCGAAACTGAAACTTAAATGTAAAAACTGAAAACCGAAACTGAAATATTTCGGTTTTTCCAACACTGGAAAATTGATCTTTTTTGCAAAATATCGCGATCTGAACATTTGCTTGATCTGATCTGAATTTTTTTTAAAAATCTGATCTCGCTGATTTTTTCGTGAGCGGCAGGTCCGACTTTCTTTTCATGATTGGATCTATGTTGGACATCTTTTCGGATTTCCGTTGACTTTTTGAAGTTACAAAATGTCTAAAAGTCAACATTATCTCTGAAATTTTCTGAAAATCTAAAATTTTCTTGACAAAATATCCGAAAGTTACCCCGATTTATAAAAATTTTCAAGTTCAAAAAGTCATTTGAATTCTGAAAAATTTTCCAAGTCCAAAAAAATCATACAAAATATCTAAAAGCCATCATAACAGATTTTCGTGAGTGAATTTCGTAATGGAATTTTTTAAAAACATTTTGCGAAATCCAATTCCAAAAAAATACGAAAAGTCAGTAAAAATATGAAAATTATTCCAAATTCTGAAAAGTCCGACAAATGTATAAAAGTCAGCCTCAGGTAAAATGCTGTCTGACAAAATGTCTGATTTGAACTTTCTTAAAATTTTTCAATTCCATAAAATTTAAATTTTCCAATTTCAAAAATTAATTTTAGTTCATAAAAATTTTCTATGTATGTGCAAAAAAATCTGACAAAATGTCTAAAAGTCAACATAATTTCTGAAATTTTACAAATCCAAGAAGTCTGCCTGACTAAATAATGGAAAGTTACCCTGATTTCAAAATTTTTCTTAGGTAATTCAAAAAGTCTATATTATTTGTCTGACAAAATGTCTAAAAGTCAGCATTATCTCTGAAATTTCCCAAGTTCAAAAAAGTCTGACAAAATGTCTAAAACTCATCGTCAAGGAAATTTTTCAAGTCTATAAATTAAAAATTTTCCGAATCCAAAAATTGATTTGAGTTCATAAAAATTTTCTAAGTGCGAAAAAGTTTGGCATAATACTTGAAAGTCAATTTTCCAGGTTCAAAAAATCTAAAAATTGTTTGTCTGACTCTGACAAAATGTCTAAATGTCAGCATTATCTCTGAAATTTTCCAAGTCCAAAAAATCAGTGGAAATCTAAAAATTTTAATAAGCCCAAAAAAGGACTGACAAAATGTCTAAAAATCATCGTAAAGGATGGGCAATAAAAATGAACAAAATTTTAGGATTGACCCCCGCCAGAAGACATATCCATGTCAAAAGATGAAATAAACGTTATAGAAGGAAATTAAATAACAAAATGGAGAAAAATAGAATATCTATGCAAATAATTAATGAGAAAAAAAGTGTACTGAAAAAAATAATGGAGGGAAAAAATTGAAAAAATGAAAAATTGAAATCGACGGATCGACGATGGGAAGTTGGAATCTTTGTGGAAAAATAAATAAAAACAACTAACAAAAGTAATAAATTGATAATGCAGTGGTAAATTGAAATTGATAAATTTTATAATTAAATTAACAGTAAACGAGAGCAATTTACTTTCTATGATTTCTTTCTTATTTACGATCATTGTAGAATAAAAGAATTGTTTATTTAGTCGGCATTGTACGTAGGTATAGTAAAATTCATATTTTCTGCATTGTGTGATAAAAATACAAATATGAGAAATCGTTTTTCATTTTCTTCGATTCAATATGCCCAATCTACTCGAAGTGTTTGGTAAATCATTACAGGTGTATGTATTATGCACCTACCTACATAATAATATTCTATAGGTACCATCGATCGATATATCAATATCGGTACCTATCCATGTCCGTTTGATATATTTCAAGTAAACAAGTACTTTGAACTTGTCGGAACTAATTACTAATTAGTATGTATTCTGAAAATTAACATAAAATATTGGAGAAGCAACAAAACAGGTATACTCAGAAGACTCGAAGTACAATTACCATCGATGACCTGACCTAATGAGACCAAAAATACAATTACATAATCACAGTACATACACCTTTCGTTAACGATAATTTAACTCATCTCTGGTACCCTTTTTCAATACGCTAGTTACGGCGGAATATGTTAAACTAATAAACGTTAATTGACATTTGATGTAAAAACACCTTGGTCAACAGAGAGCTAGATAGTAAAACGTTATAGAAAAGTAACACTATGTCGTCATGTTGTAATCCGTTTAAACTCATAAAAATAAATTTGTAATACGATACCGAAAGTCATTAGGTTATGAAATTTGTCACCATTTCATATTATATCTCATCTGAACTGAAAGACCTACTTGTAATAACAAAGATTATTCTATTTTTGCAGGGAGACATGGCAGGCGACATCCTACAAAACTCGCAGATGATCATTCCTTGTATATATTTGATTTTCTCAATGAAGTTCCTACAAGTCAACAGTCACGGTCGTCTGATAGAACCACCTTCCAGAGCATCGATGTGGAGGTACAACAGAATCATAATTCGTGTAAATCATTTTCGTAGGAATATCTTTCACGCTAAATTTACCAATGTTTTATAGATACGGGTTCAATACGCCTCCGAATTTCAACGATCACGAATTGTATTGCGGCGGTCTCACTAGACAGTGGCAAACGAATGGTGGTAAATGTGGAATATGTGGCGATGCATGGGACGCTCCTCAGGTACGAGTATCATTTCATTTGTTCGCTTCGTTATTTTACGAAGAGCCCTAATCATTCATTTTTTCGTACAGCCACGTCCACACGAAGCCGGTGGTAAATATGGCCAAGGTGTAATAGTCCGAAAATACAAAACCGGCTCAGTGTTCACAATTCGAGTAGAACTCACTGCCAATCACAAAGGTTTCTTTGAATTCAGATTATGTCCTAATAACGCTCCTAAAAAAGTAGCATCGCAGCAGTGTCTCGATAAATATTTACTCAAGAGATCGAAAATGCTGATGAAAGATGAGGAAAATTTCCACGAAACTAGGTAATAATGTAACCATCTTATTATAACCCCTTCTCTCGAATAACTTTCGAAACTTTTATTAATGCCGGATGCTTTTTCCACGCAGATTTTACCCAGGCACCGAGAACAAAGTATACGAAATGAAATACTTGTTACCTCCGGGTCTAACCTGCTACCAGTGTGTTCTGCAATGGCGTTACATCGCCGGTAACAACTGGGGAATGTGCCCGAACGGCACCGGAGCCGTGGGCTGCGGTCAACAAGAAGAATTCCGTGCTTGCGCCGACATATCGATACACGACCACGCGGGGAGTTCCGACGAAAGGCCCCACGAAGACCACACCACCCAAAAAATCAAAGAAAAAACCAAAGAAGAAGAAGAAGCGTCCACACCAAACGTCCACGAAAACGAAATACCCGACGAAACTCTCGACCAACTCCACAAAGAAAGTACGAAAGCGGAAGCCAGCCGATACGCTGTTTACTTGGCTTCAATCGTTTTTCTCTCTTTATTAGTCATATTGATGTTATTCGCTATACTTTACTTTTATTATTATCACGCCAACGAAACCATACAAAAATGGTTCTCCAAGGGTGGTTCCGGTTTACGAGAAGCTAACTGTTGGAACACCATTAAAACCAACATTCGTTCGTGTAGTAAACGCGACAAACAAAAACCAGATCAAAAAGCGTGTTGCGAAGAAGCTCAAAAAGACCCGGTACCACCGCCTAGAACTAAGAAACAATCTATAGGATTTAACGGTGTGCCTGAGAATTTGGTTTGAATGATTTCTGTTCGTGTATTTTATTTTTCGGTTGTAACCATCTTGTAAATATTTAATTTAAAAGAGAATTTTACGCGTGAATGCTTTCATCAAACCAAAATTCACGATGTATTATGATTTGTTATTTTGATTTTTTTTCTTCTTAGTAAGTAGATAATTTTATTTCTCTTTTTTGTGATACATATTTACTTATTTATGGATTTTTCCTGTATCTTTTTCTTTACATTTTTCTTTTGTATTTTGTATTTTATATGTGTAGGTAGTTAAAATACAGTATTCTTTTCGTTTTAAATCATATTTGTTGATTGGTCGGTAAGGTTCGGAGTTTTTGAATTTTCATTTATTCATTTAATCCAGTCACAGTCAGAGGTGAAAATTTCAAAGATTTTTACTCGAATACAGATCATAGAACAGACGAAAAAATTAATAAATAAATTCATTTTGTTGATAACGTAAGAATCTGCCACTTAGCAGCTCATTGCAATCAATAATACTGTCAATTTCAGGCACTTTACGACTTGTCTTTTCTTTCACAAAAGAATGCACTATTCATTATTAAAATTATTGTATTATCAACAAAAATACATCGCGTATATTACGCCACTTTCAAAATATCTCGTTACCATCAAAACGAGTACACAAATAAACTTATAAAAAGATAAGAACTAAAAAAAAATAATAGTAATCTTCGAGAAATAAAAAATATTAAACTTTATAGATAACGCACAGGAGTTCATTTACCACCGAATAATGCTTTCTTGAAATCCTCGTTGGTCATGGATTTCGTACCATTTGACGATTGACCATCGCCGATTTCCATTTTATTGGAAACAGGATTAACTTGCAAAGCTCTGGGTACGAATGAAAGCTGAGTTCTGCTTTTACCTCGTCTAATAAAAACAAAATTTGGGATGTTATAAATGAAATAGAATAAAATTAAAGTGAGTAGCATTTAAGTACTTACGGTCCAAATTTTTCATCGCCAGAACCTCCTCCTAGAGCGATTTCTGAAATCGAAGTGCCTTTCGAAGGGATCAACGAAGGGTTGTTTTTCCTTTCTGGTGGATTACTGATGGCCACCGAGATAATTTTGTCTTCTAGGGTCATTCCATCGGTTTTAATCAAAGCGTGGGCTGCCGAAGCCTACAGAATCGCCATGAAAATAAAATATAGAATTGATTGGCATTGGATTAAATATCAAAATAAGGTAGAAAAGGGGAAAAAAATTATTTATAACTTTAAATTAAAATTTTAATGTTTTTTACCTCATCTTGGAACTCCACATAAGCTAATCCTTTGGAATGACCATTTCTATATGTAACCAGTCGTACATCTTTCAAGATACCATATTTTTTAAATATATCTTCAACTCCTTCTTTCTTCAAATTAAGTGGTAATCCTGAAGGGAAAAATTATATTAATAATTCGAACGATTTTTTCAATTTTTGTAACACTTTGGATCATTTATTCACCTTTTACGAATAATTTATTTTTTTCTAATCCTGTATTGAATCGTAATCCAATCTTACGCGTTTGTCGATCTGGATCACTTTCTGCGATAAACATAGGCCTTTCATTGAGCGGAGTACGATCCTTTTTCAAAGCTTGTTTGGCTTCGTCCTGTGAACAAAAGATTCAAAATAGAACCTGCACCGCGAATAGCTGCCGTATAATTTCATCTTACTTTTTTATTAAACACCAAATAGGCATATCCTTTGGATCTTCCTTTAAAATCTTTAACTAATCTGATCTCTTCGATAGTACCAACATCGCCGAGAGCTTTTTTAATATCATCTTCCGTAGCGGTAAAATCTAAATTACTGATGAAAATAGTTCTATCGTCTTTAGACGAGTCGTGTTCAACAAAAGTAGTACCAGCGGAAGTTTCCATTGATGTTTCTAATCCTACAAGAGGAAAAATCGAGATCACGAATTAGCATCGAGTATCCATCGAAATTATCTCTTAAAATAACAATTTCATTACTTTTTTGTTTCGAAGCTGGTTCTCCGCTGGGCGAAGTTGCGCTGGAATTTTTAACAGGTAATTTTTTAGTCACCGTCGTCACTTTAGGAGCAGGTTTGACGAATAATTTATCATCAGCGTTGGAGGTTTTCTCATCTTTGGTCGACGGTTTCTTTTTTTCAGACTTTTTCTCGATTTTTTCTTTAGCAATATTGTACTGTTTCATTCTGGAAAAAAAAAATCCACGTAAGTTATTAAGGAGTTTGATAATTTTCAATTATTTGGACCAAGAGCTTTACTTTTCATCGCAGATCTTTTGACAATTCAAAAACGAATCCAGTGAACCTTTCAGCGATTCGAATTCCAACCATAACGTTATCACATTTTTAGGATACTTGGCCGCAGCTACCAAAGCGGTTAGGGCTCTTTCGCATAATTTTCTATAATGTTTCGCATCACCATATTGCCTACGCGCAACAATCCGCAGTTACAAATACACTATAAAATCCACAAACGCGATACCAAGAATTACAATATTCTAAGCTAAGTGTGACATGGCCATCAAGCTGAAAATAATTACCATTCCATGTTTATGTACTTGATCCAGTACAGTATGGAGGTTTTATGGCCGAGATTTAATATATCTGTCCATATTTTTCGGTATCGTTCCAGATCTTTAGCTGTTTCAGCTTCGAATCGAGCCCATAACAGAAGAATATCGCTTTCGGGATCGCCTTCTGTACCATAATCTGCGGAAGAGAGCATAGTTTTAATAGATGAACACTTGGATTGGTTTAAAAATGAACCTATTATCAGTATTTCAGGAAAAAGTTATTCGAGTGAAAAAAAATTACATTCTGTGAGATTTTCAGAAGCCATGATTAAAACTGCTCTTATTTCTTCGATTGTTTTGTTCCAAAGTTTCGCATTTTCTTCGGGAATTGTATTTAAATATCTCATTAGATAATAAATATAGGACTGCCATAGAGATCTGTAATCGTGCGGGCTAGTAAAGATGTTCTTCATACTCTTATTTAGAATTTCTGTAACGTCAAAAAGAATTTAAATAGGTAACATTAATACTAGAATTATTCACAAGTTGTGTTTTACGTACCGGTGATTTCGTTCTTCTCCCTATTACTTCTTTCCAACTCGACCATGTAATATCTCCAGAAAGCTGCCTCAGAAGGGCAATTTCTCGTTGCTCTGTGACAAACTGATAGAGTATCTTCGGGTATTTTAACATTAGTAGACAAATATTGAATATAATCCAACCAAAAGGCTGGAATCAAAGGATTATCGGTAATAGCTCTTTCGTACAAAGATCGAACTCTAAACGGATCATTGCCTCCTTCAGCAGGATTTTTTTCAAACTCCAGATACTTTTGATAAATCGGCAATGTTGCATCTGCTTCGCTACAAAGCTATGAAAATCACAAGTTAATACCAAAAACGATCTAAACACATTATGTAAAAATGAATAAATTTTTACCAAGTGCTCTTCAAAAGTTAATATTCTGCTTAGTTTTTCCAAAGCATTTTTATACGATTTTTCCACGGATTCCAAGTCGAGAAGATCTGACGCTTCTTCTTGATCGATCCAGGCCCTCAGTTCTTGATAAGTGCTTTCCATATCCATCAAAGGAATGCTCAGTTGTCGCCGCATTATTTCAGCGATTCGTCTTTTCTGAGTGTTTATAGCTTGAATCTCTTCCTCCGAAGGATCTTGTTTCTAAAAGTAATTGAATTGTGAAAACTGACATAAGACAACTCTTACAATAGAAAAAGCTTACTTTGAGCGATTGTAAGACGAAAATTTCCACTTCGCGATACACTTCCCATAGCATTTTGCCTTTAGAAACATGTAATCCTGATATGTTGAGAGCTCGTTCCATAACACTTCGAGAATTTTCTATCAACAAAGCGCCGCTACTAAATTGAGCGTATTCTAACCAAATGTCAACAGCTAGATAAAAAAAAATTGCGAATTCATGTTTTAGTGATTCAGAATTTCACTCGTTGGGAATGTGATAAGATGTTATACTTACACAAGTAATCTTTAAGAGCTCTTTCGAATAATTGCACAATGTGTTGTTTTTCTTCTTCAGTGGTAGCTATATTTTTCTCATCTTCGATCCACGACAGCCACATATCTATTGAATAAAAATATACTTGATTTATAAAAATGTTCCCATAAACGAACTACTTTTACCAAACAAGCCAGCGGCATGTGTTAGATACTATGGATGTAAAGAATTGAGAAATAAATTCCATAATCATAGTAAATTACCAGGTGTTAGAGGATATTGTGCACTGAAATCTTCGCGAGCTTTCCTCAAGTCATCAAGTTCGCCCAATTTCTTCAACACTTCGATCAATTCAACGTACGCGTAATAATCTGTACTGTCTTTAGCGAGCTGTCGAATATATAAACACATGAATTCAGATTTCTTAATGCATTTTGTAATATCGTTAACGAAGGATTGTTACCTTTTCTTGTAGCTTAACTTTCTTTTCTCTCCATTCATTCTGTTGAGCATCATCGTCATCAGAATCAATCTCATCAGATCCAGCTATACTTTCATCCGAAGCTAAATCGTCGTCGTTATCTTCATCTAGATCCATTTTACCATTATGATTATCCGCCATAATCGAAAAATGTCAACTAATACGATGGTACAACTAATAACTCAATTTCACCGGAAAAATATTGCAAATTGATAGAATTTCGGAACGAAAATGCAACAGAAATATTTTTTAACAAACTTCGGCGGGGTGAAGTGAAAAAACTATTATCGTACGCATGCGTAACGCTAGATTCACAGGATCTTGTTCAAATTCATGTGTTTTGAAATTTTGAAGTTATTTTCCATGGATGAGCGAAAACTTCAATATTCGAATTTTCTTTTTTATCGGAACCGTAAAATGCAATATAATAATAATAAATTATGTAGAATTTATGGATTTAATTTATCCAGCTGTCTGTATCCAGTTTACTAGTCAACACCACTCAGCAGTATGCAGTAACCAATTTATTTCAATTCGAATTTTCTTCTCGACGAATAAAAATGATAATTGAGACAGAGCAAAAGATCAACCGAAGTTTATATACTTTCGTACTTCTCATTTTCCAAATAAAAATGGAACAATTTACAAAACTATCAATATTTATTATAAAAGACAAAACTTCGATAAATTACAACAACTCATCTTCACATCGAACATACTCTCCAATATCGCTTTGATTAAAACATATCACAGTCAAAGGATCAGCATTTTTACAATCGGCCGTACTTTTAGCGGTAACTCCAAAACCCTGAAATCATCACACGTAATGAAAGTATGCTACAGCATGGCAAAATAATTCATTATTTTTCAACTATCATTCTTACCAAAGGAACGTCGTTCATAGAATAAATAATTACACCTTGGTATTGCGGTGTACTTTCTGTAATTTTTCCCAAGCCAGATTTCAGTACATTATGGCCATACAGAACTTGTTGCTCGGCGCTAGGTTTCACCCAAATTTTATACTGAAATAAATACCAATATGAGTATAAACCAGTATTAAAAAAAACTAATCTATCATTGCTCAGATCAAATATACCTGTGCATAAGGAGCTATGTAGTGAAGAGATGTTATGTGTAATCTGAATTTGCCAGATTTTGTAAATTTACCAAAGCATACACCAATACTAATTAATTTATCAGGGTTAATGTTGGAGGCTTGCTTAAGGATGTTTTCTGAAACATAATAAACACGGTTTCGTAGCTCTCTGAAACAATATGATCCATCTGGACGGTCCAAGAGATGGGTTGTATTCCCTCCGATACTAGAAATAAATAATAACATATATATATTTTACAATAAATTAGGTTTTCATTGCCACCTGTAAATGATACTGAATGTTCGAAGATGAAAGGAAAAAATTCAAAATAAAAATAACATTACTTACTATTTCGATAATTTTTCAAGGAGTACTTTAGTATGATCGTCGGAAAGCTGCCTCATCTTGTTTTGTTCAATCTATCACCGAAATTATTAACCATTCCCAATTATAACTGGCAGAAAATATAAAATTAGATGAAGACGAACAAAAATTTCCAGTTTGATAAAAATATTACGAACCAAATCCGGTGAATTTAGCAATTTCTCAGCACGTTGAGAAATTTTTCTGTCTTTCAAAATGTCGATTTCATATAGCTCATAGGCCAAAACACATTCTGGCGTTCCGTCACCGGTATTTCGATGATAATCGATACCAACTTTACGCGTTATCTGGTTCATTCCTATTTAAGTGTTTGTATAGTCGGTGGGCAAAAATTATTATCTTTCAAACGATAAATTAAATCGCGTTTGAGTCATCGCACAAAGTTAAATTAACGCTAATGCGTGTTTATTTAAAGAATTACGCTTAGTAATAGTCTAACTCGCGATTGGAATGGCCGATGGAGATAAGTTAAACGTCGACAGTATAATATCCCGGTTACTGGAAGGTAAGTTTACTTCACTCATATATGTTCGTAACATCGCCAATTTCTACCATGCAGCGTCATTAAATCATCATCTTTATGTTATAGTACGTGGTGCTCGTCCTGGAAAATCCGTACAATTAGCTGAACATGAAATCCGCAGTCTGTGCATTAAATCCAGGGAGATGTTCTTATCACAACCAATTCTACTTGAATTGGAAGCCCCGTTGAAAATATGCGGTAATTTGATATCAATATTATAATATTCCAGCTCTTTGAATAGTTCTCTATACGTTTATGATGATTCCAGGTGATATCCACGGCCAGTATTATGATTTGTTACGATTGTTCGAATACGGCGAATTCCCTCCAGCTTCAAATTACCTTTTCCTCGGCGATTACGTCGATCGAGGTAAACAGTCTTTGGAAACGATATGCTTGTTGTTAGCATATAAAATCAAGTTCCCAGAAAACTTCTTCTTATTGCGTGGTAACCACGAATGCGCCAGTATTAATCGTATTTATGGATTTTACGACGAGTGTACGTATATTCGCGTTGATCACGTTTCGTCGTATCGAATGACGCCGATGATTAATTATTTCTATGTAATTGTAGGTAAACGGCGTTACAATATTAAATTATGGAAAACATTCACCGATTGTTTTAATTGCCTACCTGTTGCTGCGATCGTCGACGAGAAAATATTCTGTTGTCATGGAGGTCTAAGTCCCGATTTGCAAAGTATGGAAAATATTAGACGTATCATGCGACCTACCGATGTACCCGATCAAGGTCTTTTATGCGATTTATTATGGTCCGATCCAGATAAAGTAAATATTTACCCTATTTCTTATTTTCGCTTGTTTTATATTTGTTTTTACACTGAAAATTTGCACGCAGGAAATTACGCGATGGGGTGAAAATGATCGAGGTGTTTCGTACACATTTGGTACTGAAATTGTGCACAAATTTCTGCAAAAGAATGATTTCGATTTGATCTGTCGAGCTCATCAGGTTGTCGAAGACGGATACGAGTTTTTTTCAAAACGACAACTAGTAACTTTATTTTCGGCGCCGAATTATTGCGGTGAATTCGATAACGCCGGAGCGATGATGTCGGTTGATGAAACGTTAATGTGTTCTTTCCAAATCCTAAAAGTAATTATTCCACCGATGTTGAAACTATTACTCGTTTATCGTTTTATTTTCACGTGTGAAATTTTCCAGCCTGCTGATAAGAAAAAATTTGTGTTACCAATGCGACAGCAAAGTTCCGGAGGATCGGACAGCGATAAAAAAGGACAAAACAAGAAGAACAAAAAACCGCAATAAAAAATCTCCAAATATTAACGAAGCTTTCTACCATTTAAATATATTATTAGGATAGTTCGCTCCCCTACCCCTGTTCCTTTCTACCACATTAGAAAGAATCTACCACAATGTATGTTTCATGGAAGAGTGAACTGTTTTTTCTCTGTTATTTTATATTGACGCGAGATTCATTTTGTTTTCGGCAACTTCCTTTTCGATGTTCCTCGTGACTGTGTAATCATTTATGTATTTTGAAATTTAAATCTAGTCAAACGATGATAACGAATTTTTTTCTTGTATTTTTCAATTTTACTTTGAAACGTAGCGAATATGTGTGAGGCAATATGTTTTCTTTTTTTTTTTTTTTCTCGGCTGTGTATATAATAAAGCTTTTTATATTGTGTACGTTATATCTTCCTAAATGATAATCATATGATTAAGCAACCGCTTTATCGCTTTCTACCAATTTTGTACGCTTTAATAATTTATCAATTGTACATTGCATTAGCATGTGTGATCTAAGCTTTAATTCAGTTATCAATCATTATAATGAATTTCATTAAATTAAATAATAAGTGAATGGCCAATTTACAGCCGTAGCTTGTGTGTGAAACTGAACGCATGAACGATGCATTTTTTTCCTTCTTCTGTGCATAAAAATAACTAGTTTGTTTTTCTAAATAAATCTTTCCGCTCTTTTCTAATCGGGATGTTGTAATCCCGAGCTTTTTATTGACACGTGCATTTCTAGCACGTGGTTTTTTCTCGTGTGTCTTGTCTGTCTACTGTGTAGCATGTAAAACCGTCGATTGTAATTTTCTTTCTCATTCCTTGATTGTGAATAATTATTATCTACGTGTTAAAATGTATTGTATCGATATCGAAGATCATGATTTCATATTCAAAAAAAAAAACACCTTTATTTATAAGCACATTTTTTGTAGACAGTTTTAGTCCAATATATGGAGTAATATTTGAATCGTGAATATTTATTTGCTTATTCGATTTAATTCCATTTTAAATAACTTTGTTACAGGATGACCAACTTTTCGCAGAAATTCATTTCGGTGAATTTTTTCAAAAAATATATTCTTTGGGTAATTATAATTAAATTTTGGTGGTACTAATTTTACATAAGGGCCAATTTATGTGATTTTCAATCTTGTGGCTTACTGTAATCAACCTAATCCCTTGTGTACGTTATCGCTTGATCAAGTATTTGAATCCAATGCAAATTTTTCATTTCACATATCAATTTCATAGAATTGATAAACTCGTACGAATTGCGCAGTTGACTATTACTATTTTAAATTCATCAAGTTTAATGAATCATATTTTTTGATAAACACCATAGAAATAAAATCTATGATAGGTGCATACAAACATTTCCAATGATGAGCAACTATAACATTTTGTTAAGGTATCTTATAAACGTAGGCAGGTTGTTCATGATTTAATTAGGTAGTTCTTTAAGAGAAAATTATTACAAGAGTGAGCACACAGAAAATAAATTATCATGAAATTCAATTCCTAAAATCACAAAAGGTCGATCACCATGGCTAGTTTTGATTTCCTTCAAAATCAGAGAACGAAGTGAACTGCACCCTAATCATGGAATGGAAGAACCTGACCAAGGTCGAAATCGAAACCCAATTGCATTGACCTGAACCCTAAAGTAATCCAGGTCCAAAAAAATCATTTCACGAAAGAGTCTTCATGTCCTCAATTCAGATAAAATAATGATGCGCGTTTTCCTAGCTCGTGTAACTGCCATTTTCCGGAATAATAATGATGACACTGGTGACAAATGGTAAAAAAATGTCCATTCCTTTATTAAAATTATATTTTTATTTTGTCATATTGTTTATTAAACGTCCATACACCTACTCATACGCACTGTATTTTGAAATCAGATTTGTACAACTTATAAATGCTAAATCAATTACAAAATTATTGGTAATTTTACAAGTGATAAATATTAAAATTAAAATTGTCAAAATATCTATATTTTATTCTGCAATTTTTCCGGAATTAAAGGAAATCATCTTCCGGTAAGTAAACATTATTTTGTCCTGGATTAGTCAAATATTTTACCTACTTTACATTGTAAGTTAATAAATAAGTACATTGCACATATGAAGTAATACTGTCTCCTCTCAAGAAAGCAAATTTTTGGAAAATGACAATTAAAAAAATTTTTATACTTCGAAGGTCTTCTTGGGCACAATTTCCCGATTATTTCAGATGATCGAACACATTTTTAAAAAGCTCAAAGCCTCTATTTTCCAAAAGTATGAATATTTTTACACAACGCTGCATTTCCATTTCTTCAATATTCAACATTTAAAAAAAAAACTTAATTCTGGAAATTTTCTGTTTTGACTTTTGAGTTATAACATTGATATATCAAACTTCGTTATTACTACTTATTCCAAACATTTTCAAGTCCCCTGAATTTGTTTTTGGGGTTATTTTAACTTTTCACCGAAAATATCGGGAGGGGGATCAAAAATTCAATTTTTTCGAAGCTATAGATACCCGTATCAAAATCTACATTTTTTGACCTCCTAGAATTGGTTTCTGAAGTCATTTTATCGAAAAAAGTAAAATAAACCCCAAGAGGGGGGGGGGGGGGACTCGAATAAAAATTTTGGAAAATTTCAAGTTGGATATAAATGTGTAGAGTTTAGGTACGATTTTTGACCACGGAATCTATTTCTGATACAGTTTAGAACTGAAGCCCCAAGATGCCCTAAAAAATAAAAGGCAAGGGGGGGCGACCAAAAAACAAAAGGTTTGAACATTATCGAGTGAGGTATCAAAATACATGTTTTTTGACCTGTACAGTCCGTTTCTGACGCTATTCTACCAAAAAAGTAAAAGGTACTTCAAGGGGGGGGGGTGTGAGTGGTAAATCAAATCGTTTGGAAAATTTCAATTTGGATGTACTTAAATGTTTAGGTATGATTTTTTTACCCCTAACATTTACCTATTTCAAACAAAAAAATTTTGGACTATAACCCCAGGGTGTCTTGAAAAGATTGGAGGGGGTGGGGGTATCAAAATCGAAAATTTTAGACGTTATCGAATGAATTATCAACATGAATGCTAATATGGTTGCTTTATGGTTGAGGAAGGAGGGTGGGGTATCCTGAAAATTTGTGCAACATTTTTTGTATATTTTTTGTACATTTTTTCGTTACCCAAATTACTTTTCGGATTTGAAAATTTTCAGAAATTCTTTACTTTTTAGACTGAGAAAAATTTATATTGTTTCATTGGATTTTTAGATATTTTTCGTCAGATATTATAATATTTTGTTGGACTTTTGAAAACCTCTAAGGCTCTAAAATTTCATAAAGACATATCCATATGTACCAATATGCTCGCTAGAAGAGTGGATCTATTTTCAACAATGTTCCGGCAGAAAAAATCTAAATTTCGTCCTTTTTTTTTATTTTTGATACTGTTAAAACTTTTTTGGAAAGAATTTTTACAATTTGGTACAAAATGAATCGAAATTTTGTGATTTTTTAAACATTTTTCGACATTTTTTTGACATGGAAATGTCTTATAGCGGGGGGTCAATTTGAAAATATACCTAAAATTTTGGAAAATATCCACATTTCATGGTAATACATTTAAAAAATACATTTTAACTTGATGGAAAATTGATGGTTAAAAAAAATATTAAACTCGACACAAGGGTACATCCTGTAATTACAAATTAAGTCGAGGGGGCAAAAGTTGAAAAAAAATTGTACGATAATCGACAAGCAGCCAGCAGGTACAATATTATACTCATTTTCAAAGTTAAATGTCTCTGAATTAGAATAGGTACATAAATACATAAGATTCTGTGTATCTAAAATAGGTATACTTTATAACGATAATCAAATTGAATGGGTTTTCAGAACGCAGGCTCAATTTTACGAATAAATATTTTAGACCCAACGGAGTTCTGGAGAACAAAAAAACAAACAAAAGGAAGAAAAAAGTAATAAATGGATTATACATTATTCTTAGAAATTTCCAGTATAATAGGATTACTTCTCTCGATTATTTTTCTAATCATTCATCTGTACAAATTTCTCAAAACCAATACACAACAAACACTGGCAACTAGAAATTTAACCATCTATTGTTTGTACCTACTTCAATCATATATTTTTGATAATTTTGTTGAAATGTGGTTTACAGAGGAACATTGCCCACTGTACTACCTTATTGATGCATTTATACATATTCTGTTATCATGTTCATTACTTGTTATGGCTTTCGACACATACTTATGTCTGAAAAACACCGTTCTCCATTTTGCTGTCTCATCACTTGACTCGAATCATCTGAAATTTCCCATTTATCGATCCATTGCAATAATCGTTTCTTTACTTCTCACTGCGTTTCTTTTATTATTTTCCGATAATCGTCCCCATCAAAATGGCCTATCTGTAAAAGATTATATAAAAATAAGTATAATTTTAGGCATTCGTTTTATTTGTATATTATTTTTTATTGCTTCCGTTATCTACCTAAATTTAGCTAGTATTAATAAGAAAAAATTATTGAGTGATTTTTCTTTATATCTGCGTCTTCTTGTAATAACTGGTGTAATTTCTATTGTACAAAATACAATATACGCAATTCACTTGGTGAATAAAAATAAAACCGAATATGACCCATTAATTGAGCATTTGATAGACAATTTTACAAAATGGGAAGGATTCATTATTGGAGTACTCTTCACGTTCAAGAAGAATACATTCAGAAGAAAACTGGATTCATCTATCATATTTAGACGAGGGTCTAGAAGTTTCTATACGACATTAACACCGAAGATATCTGTTGTTTCTAGTTTATATCGTACTGAAAGATCACATGGAATTCATGGAAGTATCAATTCGGCTCAGAAGGAAAAAACGGGTGTGTGACAATTGTCACAGACAGGTTTTTTCCTTGAGTTTTCGCGGCATTTTAAGGAGCAAGGATAGATTAAAAAATTCATTCAAATTAATAATTTTTCTGCCCCTTCCAATAAGACGTTAGGCTTTTTTGTAGAATACGAGGGGTAAGGAGAAGGGTACACTGCGTAAACGAGGAATTAAAATATTTGAAAAAATAGAAATTAATGAAATCAATTTTCTAAAAATTCTGTCCCTTAAAATAAAAATGTAGACAATTTGTGCAACATGAAAAATGAAACGTAGGACTTACGTGCCTATGTACCTACTACCTACTAGAAGTAATAATACCAGGTTAAGAAGTGTGGTATCCCAATCCTAGGGAGTAGGTAAATGCTCCTACAAGTCTTTAATAGGTAAATAAGTCGATAAAGTCCATATATGTTGATTATTATAATAAGCATAGGTATGTAGCAATATACCTACACGGTAATTATTTTTAAAATTTTTATAATACTCAATTATACATATATAATGTACAATCTTACCTTTTTAAATTATTGCTAAGTTTGTACATAGTTTATAACTCAAGTTGTGAAATAAAATATACCTACTCAATTCTATATGTACTCTTCACTACTTTGAGGTTCGAACAGAGAATTTCTTTGAAAGTCGAATCATTAATATTCTTCGCAATATTCAATTCGTCGAATAAACTAATGACGCAAACATGGTTTATTTCCTCCTTTCTCCTGAAATCATTGAAAAAGTTGACATATCATTGATAAGCACATCCGAAGTATTTATGCCATATCTCAGAAAAATATGTTTTTTAAAAAAATTATTTATTTGAATTTTACTTACGCCCTCCCTTCACCTTATGATAATATTGCAATGTTATAACTCAAAATCGAGAGATGTTGACAGGATCGTTGACAGTAATTGTCATATTTCAAAAAAAAAAATTAATCATAGAAAATTACACCAAATCAACTCTTATCGCTTGGTTGCTTGTACTAATTAATTTCGAGCTAAGCCCTCAACGTCTAACCCAAAAGGGAGGATGGAGAGACGTGAGACCAAAATTCTTATTTTTCAACATTATCGAGTGAGATATCAAAATGAAGGTTTATTAAGTACCTCCCTAGTTACTAGTATAATTGCATGATCAGATTAATTCTAAATTCTCAGGATTAATCAAATTACAAAAGGGGGAAATTGAAAAAATAGTTTATAATTTTGATACTTAATCCTTTTTAACATATAAAAATTTTGCTTTCTATACATTGGGATTTATTTCCTAAATGAAGATGAAATATGATGTAGCTACTTCAACATAAGAATACATTGATGGAATACTTTTTACAATATTAAGCATTTTAAAAAATTATTTACCCACCTTTGTTCAAAATTTTTAAATAATATTCAGGAAGAAAT
>FIZU01042888.1:0-20450 GCA_900064475.1 Pseudococcus longispinus | reverse complement strand
ATCTCTGAAATTTTCCAAGTTCAAAAAGTCAATGAAAATCTGAAAAATTTTCCAAGTCCAAAAAGGTGTGACAAAATGTCTAAAAGTCATCGTCAAGGAATTTTGTGACGGAATTTATGAACACGAAAAATGAACCAAAAGAAAGGATAAAAATCAGTGTTGCATGAGTTACGATCAAAAATGCTAATTTTGTCTGGAAAAAAGGTCAAAGAAATAATAAAATACCCTGTTTGATTTTAAAATGAAAAAAATTGATTATTAGCGTCAAAAGATTTAAAATTTTTGGAATAAAAATAGCTATCGATATTAATTCCTTCTTTCATACATTTTAGATTTCGTCTAGACGTGTTTCCTCCTCCCCCCTCCATACTTTTTGTACAGTTTTCGTGGATAAAAATAGAATTTTTGAAAAATTGAAATAGATACTTATTTTATGTTATTCCATTTCTCAAGATGAACGCAAGCATACCTCTGACTCATTTTCGAAAAAAGTAAATTACCTGTTTCTTTCCCCGTATCTTTCATTATTTTTGAAATTAGAGAAGAAAATCCCATTTTATTCGAATTGTGAAAATTTTTTGTTGGAATGTAAGGGATTAACAGGCTTGAAATTCGGTCACTTTTTGTTACTATTTTCCCAAAATGGTCACTAAAGTCACTTTTTCCAATTTTTTTGCCAATGTCTTATTTATGAACAACAAAAAATGGAAATTTTTGGAAACGACTAAAAAAAAATTGTGTGTTTAAAAAATTTCTGTCATTTTGTTGAGTAAAATTTCTTTTGTCAAATTGCTGACAAATTCAGCGTGCCCGTCTCCAACGACGGCGAGGGGCCCGGACTTTTTCCAAGGGCCCGCGGACCAAACGGTCAAAAAACTAAAACAAAAAGAAAATTTTCAAATTTTATTGGCGTAAGTTCGCATTTAGTGATGGCTAAGAAAATTGAAGAAATGAATTTCCATTTTTTTTTTGTCAACATTTTTCGCCCTCACTTCGCTCGGGCTTTCGTTTTTACAATAAAGTGGTAATTTTTTAAGGATCTGCAGAAATTTTAGACCTCAGGTAACTTGAATCCCTAGTCTGGCGCTGAAATTCAGTAAAAAAGAAGGGGACCCACAAAACAATTGTACCGGGGCCTTCTTCGCTCTCGGCGTCACTGCCTGTCCCTAACATATCAAAAAATTGCTCGCAAAAAAAATCGAAAAAATTCTGATCCCATCAAATTTCCTCATGGTGGGTTTGGTTTTTGATCACTTTTTCAACATTTTTTGGTCACTTTTTTAACAATTTTTGGTCACTTCAGTTTCTAAAAAAATGAAAATAGTGGATTTTATGCCTGGGATTAATTGAAAAAATGTAGAGTAGACTATCTTATAGTTATACTCCAAAGACGAACCAGTATGTTTAGAGCTTTTTGATTTGCATCATCGCCTTTTTGGGTCAGAAACCTTTTTTTAAAAAGATTTTTCTTAGCGAAAGGGGCAAGCTTCAGATTTATTTAAAGGTTCGTACCAAAAAAAAAAAACGTATAATTATTCGAAAACGATGAAAAAATTTGAAAAATTACTCTAAAGAGTTTTCAACCCCTCGAATAAATTTGTGGGGTTATTTTGTCCCCAAACTCAGAACTGATTTCTGCAGGGTTGCGAGCCAAAACTAAAAATATTAAAATGCTGTATATTTTTTGACCCACTCTTGATGCCAGTTCTCCAAAAGAAAGCAAATATGGTCTCGAGTTGGGAAAAGCTCGACTCAAAATTTTCCAAAAATATGCACTTCGATGTCAAATTTGGACTTTTCCAATATTTTGAGTCCAGCTCCATTCTCTCGAGACCACTTTTGGTTATTTCTAAAATTTCCAAAACATTCCCATAGATGCCCAATACGTTCACGAAATAGGAATTCTTCAACATTGTGATAATCACAATAATACTTGTTTATTGGTCTCGCGTGCTTAATTTTTAATGCGTGATGATATCTGCAGGAATTTCACATTGCTCGCTGGATACGAAAACTACAGATTTTTTTACGTCAATTAAAAAAAAAGATTATTAACGAAGCGCTTGGAAGTTGTAACTCTTCAATGTAAATACTTTGACGATATGTCCTATTTTTTTTTTACCATCCATAAAAAACTAGTTGTGTATTAAAATGACATAAGTATATTGAATTGCAACCGGACCAGACGAGGTATTCAAATACACATTCTCTATACGGATGATCGCCGTTAATGATTGTTTTTTCATTTCAAAAGTTAATGACATTCTCCCCTTGAATTTTTTGAACTTACCTGGTGACCTGTTACGTTTATCGAACGTCGTACACTACACACGTACATACGAGAATACGTATGTTACGATGTTGTAATAACATATATGATTTAAAAATTAAGTAACCTGTGTCCGATCGTTAAGACTTTTGTTATTCATTTTTGGCTGCATGCGTTTTGCAATAGGTAAGCAATGTTGCAGACGTAGAAAAGTGTCAAAGGTATTGACAACATTAAGGATTGGATTTTTTCATTTAATTGCTGTGGGCGTTTGGTTAACCAAGAGTTGATATTTTTGTTAATCGATGTATTAACGATATGAAGGCATATTCGTGCAGAAAGAATTATTGCTAATCAAAGCGTACCTACGATGTAGTATTTTCGATGGCTAGATAGGGTTGGTTTAATTTCTTATTTGAAAATAGGTAGCTGCGTTTTTCACATGGGTGATTTTGAAAACTGTTAATTAGAGGCGTAATGTCGTGTCGAATTAATTGTACACTTGATACGTGTGAACTGTGAGTACGAAGTGATGTAATTAATAGAAGTCATTTTTTGTTTATTTTTTTAAAAAGTCGATCGATGATCTGTATATTAAAATCTCTATTGTTGGAATTTTTTCCATGGTTGTGACCTTATATATCGTACGTGACTTTGTGTTGCCCTTTTTTTGACGATTTACTTATGTGTGTGTTGTTATTTTTGTTTCAGGTAAGATTTTGAAATCATAATAGCTTTAAATAATTCGTTTTCAAGACACCAGGCGGTTTATTTTCCATATATTGGAGCAGTGCGTATGTACAAATGTATCATTATTTGCTTTGAATTGATCCTGGGTCATTGTTAGTGCCCTATAGAGAATTCAAAAATTGAATAATACATAAATTCGACAATAAGTTGGAAAAAATTTGCCAACATACAGAAAATTCACAAAATTGTGAATTCTTCCATTGCAGTTTGAAATAAATCAAAAATTGTTCGAAATTCGTGAATATGTTTTAAAAATGATACTTATAATGAAATTTTCATATAAATCGTCGAAAATATCATAGAAGTACAGTTCAAATATTCATAAAACCGTTGAATTGCCATTTAAAAGTCCTATAAAATTTATTAAATCTATGAATAGATTTTTCGCCATTTTTAGAATTCTAAAAATGGCGAAAATTTCGTAAAAATTATTAGAAATGTTGGAAAATTGATACTTGCCTACATCATAGAAAGCGAATATTGCTAAAAAAAAAAATCATCGAAATATGTTTAAAAAGCTATGAAAATTGTAGAAAAATATTTTAAAATTTTCCAAATTGCTGCAAAAATTCAACTATAATATGTTAGCTAATTTTCATAACAATTTTACAAATTTTAGAACGTTTTATCAACTTGTATGATTTTTTCAATAAACTTTACAAATTTTTGATTACATTTTGGGCAAATTTTATGATATTTTAATCAATTTTTCAATAAGTATTTTAAAGAATTTTTACAAAATTTTGTACCATTTTCACGATATTTTTACCTTGACCGGCTTGACCACCAATATGAACTCGAACTTTTGACTGCATCTCTTTTTTCTCCTTTTATGTACCTTATTAAAGAGAAGTATCAAGTTGGACGCGGCATAAAATTTTTCAACATTTTTTACCATAATTTGAAATGAATTACTCGTATTTTGCAAAAAAAAAAAAAAAGACGACAATACCTCTGATGACCTTTGTTTTTTTGAAAATGGTTTTTCAACGTTTTTATGACTAACGTAAGCTAGACAACGTACTCGTATTGTACGAAAGCGAACATTTTTGCAGAAAAAGGAATTTAAAAGCTGAAATTTCATATTTTCTTTCAACTTTTCAGTCATCGAGGGGGTCCAAACACCTTGGGCGGACGTCACCCCACTAAAATACGCCCCTGGAATCAGCTCAAAATTACCCCAGAAATGGATTCCAAAGTTCGAAAAACACGTGCTTTGATTAGCAATTGGAAATTTTCCAAAATTTTTAGTGAAATCCTAGACACCTCGAGATTGACACTTCGAGGCTTTTTAAAATGTGTTTTTGATCGCCCTAAATGATTAAATAATTGAAAGAATCCCCTCCCCCTTCCCTCCTCCATGGACACCCTCGGTCCATGAAAGTATAAAGCATTTGGGTATGCTTTTGCTCTTTCTGCTATGCCAAACTGAAGTGCTGACTTTATCTAATATTGTAAGTTCAAAGAGTCGGACACAATGTAGTCAAGTCTCGTGAAATGTCAAATTTCGAAACGATCTAAATTTTTCCAATTTAAAAAGTCATCAGACTACTTTATAAAATTTTTTAAAATCGAAAAAGTCAAAATTTCTGAAATTTTCTAAATCCAAAGAGTCGTTTGAAACCTGAAAATTTTTTAAGTGCAGAAAATCTAAAATATTCTGACAAAATGTCTTAAAGTCAGCATTATCTATAAAATTTTATAAGTTCAAAAAGTCAATGGAAATCTTAAAATTTTTCCTAGTCTAAAAAAGTCTGACATAATGTCTAAAACTCAGTGGAAATTTGAAAATTTTTCCAAGTCCAAAAAAGTCTGACATAATGTCAAAAAGTCAGCGTGACGATTTTTCGTGACGGAATTTCGTCAGTTTTTTCGCGAAATTACCCATAGCAAAAGCATACCCTATGCTAAAAGGGCCTTCCCTGATAAAATGGTGAAATCGGCCCTTGACCCAAATTTTCTCAAAACTGGTCCTAAATTTTACCTCTGATATTAAAATTTACCACCGAAATTTTTGACCCTCCACCACCAACCAATCCCGTATTATCACACCCCCTAAAAATCAAAACTTCAGTACGCGTATCTTCGGAGGAGGGAGTGGAAAATTCTAAAATTTTCACAGGTTGTGGGCACACTTGAGAAAATTTTTTCAAAAAAATCAAAGTGTTCCCAATTTTTTTGCATTTTGAAATTTTTTAAAAATCCCTTCAAAAAAGTTATGGGAGAAGGGGGTGATATGCCAAATTTTTTTTCAAAATTTTGTAATACCTTGGGTGTAACATATTTTTTCGAAGCCCAAAAACGATGGGAACATTCCTTGAAAAATTCAAAACTGAAAAAAATTACTCATTTTATACTTAAAGGCCTGAAGGGGGGAAAAAATTTGAATTTTTTTCGGTCACCCCCCCTCCCCCGGTTGATGTCATTCCATGAGACAATGACGCAAAAAAATTTTCTGGCCCAATCGATGTAAATTAACCCATCCCTCAACGATCATTTTGAAAATTGAACACAACGAGCCCGAGCTTAGCATTACTCCACTACGGTGCGTGGCAAATCTCGAGCTCGCGCTAATTCTGTTTAATTTTCAAAATGATCGTTGAGGGATGGGTTAATTTGCATCGATCGGGCTGAACATTTTTTTGTGTCATTGTCTCATTGAGTAAGATCAAACTTGAGGGGGGGCGGTCCCGAAAAAAGATCAAAATTTTTTCCCCTTCAAGTATAAAATGATCGTAGTTTTTTCAGTTTTGACTTTTCTGACGAATTTTTCCATGATTTTTATGGTTCGAAAAAAATATATGATATACCTGCCTAATGGTATTACAAAAATCTGAAAAAAAATTTAGCCAAATCACTCCTCCCCCCTCCCTCCCCAAAAGAAAATTTTATTTTCGTAAAATTGTCAATGTTCAAAAAAATTGAGAAAATTTTATTCGATTTTTTTGAAGAAAAATTCTCAAGTCGGCCCACGTTGTGTCCACAATCTGTGAAAATTTCAGAATTTTTCGCCCACCTCTCCGAAGATATGGCGTATTGAAGTTCACTCACCATTTTATCAGGGAAGGTCCTTTGTTTTTTTAGATACAACGTTATTATTCTGAATGTGTAATGAAATCGGTAATTAATACAACCAACAAAATATTTTTTAGAAAATCGCTTTATTCGAGTCTCGATCCTGAGGTAAAAATATAATACTAATATCGATATAAAAGTAGAAATGATAGCAATACAAATAATAATGAATGAAAATGAATGATTAAAACTTCGACATTCGTGAAAAAAAATTACTCAATGTGCAAATGATGTCAATACGCATGTCCACGTTTCTACAGTCTGTTTCACTTCAGATGCTAGACCAATAAATAGCATTATTTTTCATTTTGAACCAATCTCCATTCATGAATGATGATAAAGATAAACCAATCCTGCCGAAAAATCTGTTGGTTTGCCTACTCAGAAGTGAAACAAACTACAAAAACCTATTCCGAATATCCCCTTTCGAATAAAAATACAAACTATTCGACTGACTTAGTGCGAAAATGGCCATCCGTGAAAACGGAAAAACGAATACTTCGGTGTATTTCTGGCCTTCGGAGGTGACGTGCTCGTCGGCGTAGTCTGATAATACGCATAGGCAGATTGAGGAACCGTATGGAATAACTTAGGAGGATATTTGACTCGCACCGGGTGCGACGGTCTGATCGGCGTAGGACGCGGAATCAGCGGCGGTTTGGTTATGGGCTTCGGTTGGATAACTTCTATCTGCGGATGGTTCTGCAAAAGCCCAGTCGGTGGTTCTCTTTTAACCACGGCCTTAAATCCGTGCAGCGCATCGGCGGTATATTCGACGATTCTCCTTGTACCATCTGGTTCAATTAGACTGTAACTACCTCGAACTGTATCGCCGATTCGTTCCTCGTGTTGGGTTTTATAGTCTCCGGTGTGCGGACTGTGTACTTGGTATTGGTAACTGTAGGCGGCTGGTTTGTGATGATCATCTTCGATCATGTTTTCATCGGAACCGTGGTAGTGGTTTTCTTGGTCGTAGTAGCCGTCGTCGTGTTGTATATAGGCGTTTGCTAAAACGCTAAATACCATCGGCGTCGCCGCCAATATCCATACGAACTGAATTTGTAAAACCTGTTCGACATTGCGAATACAATAGGCGATTAATTAGTTTGAAAATACCTGCCAAGGGTTTCGTCGATGGATTAGATGACCAGGAAAAGATCTCGTTTTGAAATCTCGTCACCAAAATCCTCGTAACTAAATTACGAGCATTTTTTCCTAATTGAAACCGATAGGTACATTCTGATAGAGACGTTGAGTACCATAAACAAACGAAAAATCACGTTGGTTTCGTTGCAAACGTACATAAAACAGAGAATTATATTTTGTAATAACTTCATTCCAACGGAATGTTTCTTTTTGTCTTATTTTATAATTATAATTAGCCAGACGTATCTATCTTATCGATTTCCATTTAATTGTGTTCGAGATGTGGTTCGATTTGGATGTTCAACTGAACAAGTCTCCTAAACTGGATGAGAATTACGCGTTTGTATCTCGAAAGGTGGCTCGAAAAGAATAAATGGTAGCGAGGGCGTTCTAGGTATTCGAGTCGATGTCGATTATACAGCCCGAGGATAAACTATGTACCTCATACGTGTAAATTTTTTACTACCTATGTGGTGTACATAAATATTAGAAATATTAGGAACACAGAGATATAGGTAATCTTTCATCTGCGCAGATACGTGTCTGGGAAAATAATACTCTACGTACGATAAAGAATTGTCGAACTCACCTGATTTGAAATCATGTTGATAAAAAAAGCACCATCGAGTTGGAAAATATCGCGCACATGCCCACCTTCGTTCGTACAACTCCAACGTGTGATAATTTTGGTTTAAAATTCATTCGGTTTTGTACGATTATTATATAACAAAACGTCTGCGAAACGTTTTTCACGAAATACCAGTAACTCGAGTCGAGTATTTGGCGAATATTAATCATTACAAATTAATTGAACGATAATTTGGACCGACGTGGCGTAATTAACCGATGTGCCGAAAATCAATTTCATCGGATTGGAGTTTCTTCTCTGTTGGGGTTTTATTGTCGTACGCGACGAGTACATTTGCATAATACAAAATGAGATCGGGTCGGTATCGAAATTGTTGTAATTTTCCAGTTCGTAATTTCGGAATGTTTGAAAGTATCAAGGTTAGGATTATTGCTTTGGAGGTATTGGAAATTGAGCGAGGGGGTTTTAAGTATTTTAGATTTGAAGATTCTAGCAGTATTCTAGATGCAACCTTGATCTTATTTACCCCTGGCTAGTATCTTGAAATATTGTCTAAATTTGTTTGATTAGATACCTATGTTTGATAAGTTGAACTGAATCATTTTTTTTTTCAATTTCAATTTGGTACGATTAGGCCTACTGGAACATTTATTTGAAAAAAATTTGAGGTTACAAGAACATTAGCCATGTGGTAAGAGAATAAAATTGCAAGGTGTATGAGCTCGCTAAAACAGTAAAAATTACGAAATATGCATTAAATTTCGTCTGATTATTTGGGTTAGCGATTGAATAATAATGGAATGTTAATTGTCGCGATGTTTCGAAAATACGTTTAAATTTTAAGTGGATCGATTATTTACATTTGCCTACTGAATTGAGCATTTCTGGCAGTTTCTTCGAATTCATTAATCCATATGTATGTAACTGATTTTGAGACGACAATAATTAAATTACGGTACCTATCAGTTTGGTTGTAGCGAGTTTAGATAGGAACTTTTAATCTTCAAAGGGAAGCTCCATTCAGAGGGGAAAGTGAATGGATGCGATACCCTTGGGAAATTCGAAAAATGTATGACTAAGAGGACTAGAATGACTCATCTTTCCGAAATTTGATTCTAGTTTTTAAAAAATTGGAGAAATTCTGAGCTGAGAAATTAATTTTTGAACTTGATAATTTTCACTTTGAGTCCACTCTTATCTTTTCAAGATAATGATTTTTTATTGAAACATCAAACTTTGAGCTCTTCAATATGTCAAATTTTATTGAAAGCTTGGGAATGATTTATTGAGATGCCGGAATTTGAGTTTAATAATTTTGCTGTTCATCAAGAACGGAGAATTTTGTATTTCACTTTTTTTTCTACATCGTTTTGTATAATTTTTTGGAAACGTTTTTCAAATTTTAGACAGTAACAATCAAAAGTTTGTCACTTTTAAACTTCTTTTTTTACATTTTCGTAACTTTTTTCCAACAGAAAAAAATAAAAATTTCATCATTTTCCACTATTTTTGAACATTTGTGAAGAAAATTTTCAAATTTGGGACGGTAAAAATCAAAATTTTATCATTTTTCAACATTTTTAATGTTTTTAACATTTTTTTGGAAATAATTTTCAAATTTGGGACCGTACAAATTTTGTAAGACTTTTTACATTTTTTTCAACTTTTTTCCAACAAAAAAAAACAAAATTTCATCATTTTCCAACATTTTTCAAACTTTTTTGACAACATTTTTCAAATTTGGGACAGAAAAATCCAAAATATAGTTTTTTAAACATTTTTAAACATTTTCTCAACTTTTTCGCAACAAAAAAAATCAAAATTACGTCGTTTTCCAACATTTTTTATGTTTTTAATACTTTTTTGGAACAAGTTTTCAAATTTTGGACGGTAAAAATCAAAAACTTGACATTTTCCAATTTTTTTTCATTTTTTAAACTTTTTAAAAAAAATTCTTTTCATTTTTAAAACTTTTTTTTGAAAAATGTTTCAAATTTTGGACAATTGAAGTCTAAATTTTGTCATTTTCCAACATTTTTTACGTTTTTGAAATTTTTTTGGAAAAAATGTCAAATTTTGGACAAAATTTTGTCATTTTTTAACTTTTTTGGAAAAATTTTTACATTTTTAAAACTTTTTAAGAAAAAATGTTCAATTTTAGACAGAAAAAATTAAAATTTTGTAATTTTTCAACATTTTTTATGTTTTTAAAATTTGGGACAGTACAAATCAAAATTTTTTAATTTTTAAACATATTTTTGCATTTTTTCCTACAGAAAAAGATCAAGATTTCGTCATTTTCACCATTTTTCAACATTTTGACATTTTTTGTGCAACAAAAAAATCAAAATTTCGTCCATTTTTGACATTTTTTAAAATTTTTTGGGAATAAGAAAACCTTGTGACAGTTTTCCCGCTTCTATCGATAGACCGATGTTGACCATATTTTTTTCAAAATTTTTCAATTTTGAGACCGAAAAATATCAAAATTTC
Source organism: Pseudococcus longispinus (assembly GCA_900064475.1). NCBI lineage: Eukaryota > Metazoa > Arthropoda > Insecta > Hemiptera > Pseudococcidae > Pseudococcus > Pseudococcus longispinus. The sequence continues at coordinate 10,128 of FIZU01042888.1, read as the reverse complement.
GTTATTTTTCAGCTTTTTTCGTGTTTTAGAAAATATGTCTATTAATAACATTTTTTAAGTTTCCATGGAAATTGAAATCAAGTTCGCCAGTCTTTTCCATTGCACAAATTTTGACGATTTTTTTTTCTATCTGTTTCTTCTGATGTGCAGATATGTCATCAAGCATCGAGGTTCAACATTTTTCAAATTTGTTGTGGGGTTTGATTGTAGCATAGACGATTTGGTATAATTTTTCATATCGAAAAGTCATAAATTCGAAAACCTCAAAACCTATCTAGGATTGTAAAGTATTTCCCTTCAAGAGAAAGCTTTGAGTGAACGAAATGGATTATTATGAAAGATATAATAATCACATATCCATAAATTTGAAGGGGTTATAATCCAGTTGAAATTATTGACGCAATTGCAGTAACTATCAACTAATCACATTGGTTTTTATAGTAGACAATCTCGCGATAAAAATTTTTTTAGCTATAAAATGAAAGTTGCATCAGAAATCAGAATCCGCACGCAATTCGATGCTAGAAGAATTATATCGTTTTTCTCTCCTCCTCCTCCTCCTCCTGCAATCATCATACCCATCACAGGTTCGCAGTTAACTTCAACAAGAACCCAACAATCGTGTTATACTGCCTTATTATACGAGATAGGCAATTTTATTAACCTCATATAGACACGTTTTGCACTCTTGACGCAATGTGTCGTGAATTTTTGTTGAAAATTAACACTTGTCATTTTTTTTCGATGTACATGGATCGGAAGTTTCGCAAGTAAAAACTTGTGGCATCTTTTCTGATGGGACTGTGTTGAAATTTAATTCTAGAAATTTACACTCATGTTGATGCTTTTTTCCATGACACTGTAAATTTAAACTTGGTTTATCATTAAACCAAGGCTAAGGCTACACTGCATTTTTCAGACACGGCAGACAAAATTTTAACCAATCATATTCCGTCCAATGTACGACAAACCGAATTCAACTTGGCAAAAATGCCGAAAATATGCGATTACTTGTTATTTTGAGGTTTTAATTTGTTGATTTCTGTTATCATATCGTGTTTGTGTGTTCAATTTCTTGTCACTGTACATTTCTGGGGACAAATTGTGAATTTTTTTCAGCAAAAATTTCAAAATATATATTTTCAAGATATGGCTTCAGTAGAAAATTTTTAGATAAATTTTCAAAATTTAATCGTTCCTCAAATCGTGAATTTTTTTCAGCTAAAATTTCAAAATATTTTCAAGATATGGCTTCAGTGTAAAATTTTTAGATAAATTTTCAAAATTTAATCATTCTTCAACCATTATTGCTAGACCAAGCTTCAGCAGGTAAGTGGTCAAAAACAAATTGCACTTTAAAACTGGCCATCTGAGTTTGTCAAATTTTGGATGAACGTTATTGGCTGCAATATTATTTTTTATGTTCGTCGGATGCATAATATGGCCACGGCCTAATATCAGTTTAAAGTTGAGCCAACTACTGTAAAACTAGCCTTTGGTAATATTGGCACTTCCCCTTAGTGTCATTTTGACGTAGAGTCATTATTTCAAAACAAATTTTAAAAACTGGTAAGAGAGTCTAGAGGGACATCAAGAACAGAATGAATCGTTGAAACTGTTCTTCGTAATTTCGCATTGAATTACGGAAGCAAAATTGTATGTATGAAATTGCATGTTTTTCCTCTTCAAAATAACTAATCGTGAATTTTCACCATTGTCTACCTGTAGGACTCCCATACAATGATACACTCCATTTTGTACCTATTTCTGTGTTAGAAATGCATCAAACCTTGCTTGAAAACTCGTATATTTTTTCAGTGCATCGTGTCCGCGTCTTCCTGATTTTTTTTTTTTTTTTAGTAGCCAAAAAACTAGTTAGAGTATTTTTGGAGGATTCTTGAAAAGTACAAGTATAATTGTTCCTTTATAATTTGAATGCCATCCTAGAATTTTGCATTTTTTTTTCATAAATTATTTGTAAAAAGTAGGTACTTACTTACCTGTGTAAAAAATGTTGAAATTCGATGTTTAATTGGAATTTTTGGATTCCACCATGATTATTTTCATTGTTATTATTTTTAATAGGTATCTAGGTAGTTCTTGATAATGGATTTTTTTGATTAGTTCTCTTATTTGGAGTCATTCCACTCAAACAATTAAGTATTTAACTACTTTTGATCACAAAACTCAAAAATTCACTTTCAGCTTGTTTTTTTTCTAGCCGATAGATTATCAAGTTTTTTCACGACCGAGGAAAAAATTAAAATGGTCAAATGACATGTGAAAATAATGATGTCTTCCGATTTTCAAACAACCATCTTCATTGCATTCATTTTATTTTGCTTTGGATGATTACTCAATTTTTTTTAATTTAAATTTGTGAAATGCAGAAAAGTAAAAAGGTATTTGATATTTTAGAAGAATTTACAGTCTCATCATTGATATCTTCAATTTGTTAAAAATCGTGAAAAATGAAATAATCGTTGAAACAATTAACTAGTAGAAGTAAAAATTTATTTGAAAAATTTATATCACATCATATACATACTTAATGCCAATAATCGAATATTAGTTTTAAAATAGTGAAAATATTTGTAAGGTAAAAAAATCTAGGTGTAAATTAATCGTAGATAGTACACATAATTTGTAAAAATAGGTAATGAAAAAAAGCCAACATCATTCTCGCGCATTCAAATAGGAAACATTGTTCGATTTTCAATACTCAATTTTTCGTTCGATTTACATTCAAGGTGGGTAATTACTTTACGTAAATAGATGGGATAATGATTTTGAAAGGGGCGCAGGGGGGACGTACAAAGCAAAATGTCGAAAAATAAATAAAAAAAAAACAACAATGAAAAGGTAGTATGCTCGTTGCGATATGTACGAAGACTAGAATTACATACATTAAATTATCGTGTGAGATGTCGAGCGATTGAAAATGTAGATATTTGTACAATACGAGTAAAGATGTAAATAAAGGTGATATTATGTAGGAATGGGTGCAGGAGGTAGGCGAATGATTAATGATGAGCCGAAGCATGGGCCGAAGACGACGACGACGAGCTGATGATTTTCAACAGATTAGGAATCAGATGGAGTTTAGCTTCGGTGTTGAATTTGGACAAGGATGCGATGAAATTGAATATAATTCCGGATAAGGTGGAATGATGGGAATGGGGTGGCGCCGGTGGGAATGGATCAATGTGATCGCTGAAAGCTCCGGGAGGAACTCCTTCGAAATGTTCGGGTTCGTGGTGTTCGTGATGAGGGTCGGAGGCCTTGGCTACGACGTGGATAGTCTTGATGGCGGAAAGCGGACCGATGATGGCGAGCAACTGGAGCAAGGCGGCTTTGGCGAAAGATAATTTATGGATGATGGGTTCGGTTAGAGCACCGCTTTCGAGAGCTTCGCCGACGTGCTTGAGCTTGTGTCCGGCTACGTCTGTGATAACGTGTCCGACGAGATCGTGGATTACGTGAGGTTTGTCGTGATGGTGGACGAAAACTTTGCTGGATGCGGTTGGTGGAAATTGCTTAGGCGATGAGAAAAAACTGGCTGGTAGATTGTTGGGTGATTTGAGCTGGCCTGGGTAGGGGAACGAGAGCAAATTCGGTCCAGGGGTGCTGGAGTAGTCTTCGTAGCTGAAGTCTGGAGTGAATGTTTGAGGACGTTTGCTACTTTCTGGTGCAAATAGGTATTCGCTATTGCTGTATTCTTTTTTGACTTTGTTGCTGCCTGATTCTTGAAGTTTGTAGCCGACGTTGTATTTGGAGGACGAATCGCCATTTAGGTTTTGCTTTATGAGAAAACCCGGAGGAGGCGTTGACGATACGGTGGTAAAAGCGTTGTATTGGTAAGGTGACGGTGCCGTGTACGCGAATCTCGTCAGACAAAGTAAAGTCGCCAGTTCCTGTAACATAAATATGACCTTATAGGTGAAGGAAACGAAAACAGTGTATCTCGACAGCTCATCTCGTTTGCATGCTTGCTCCGAATACACCAAATTCATTATTGTCTGGCGATTACACCACGTGCTGTATGAAAATGAGTAATCCACCAGTCGGATTGCATTCAAATGCGCCAGTATAAGTACCACAATCATCCGCAATTCCAACCACTAACCGGTTAACCATTATCAAGTGTTGTACGTATACGTTTGTTAGGTAATAAAACAGACGCACGATCGAGATTGAAAATGCATTCTCGAGTACCTGTTATTATTATTATTGCTCCAGTTAAATACGTATACACTCCATGAATTACTTACTCGCGCTGCGACTCTGGAGTGAGAGAACAAGTTCTGTCGAGTTTTATGTATTACCTTTTGTGAAGAAACTAATGTCAATTTCAGAGTGACATGTATATTTTATGAAACAGTTACGAGTGTACCTATATATACCTACGTTCTCCGTGGTGCTCCTTTTTCTCTCTCAATCTCATTCGATTCTTGTTAAATAGTGTCTAATTAACGTTTCAACTTAATTATCCCCCGAGTGAGTATGTGCGTCCGCGTTGGCCAATTACCACTATTTTTCCCTCGTTTATGCCTTTTTCGACCACAGCCATACATATTTATAGACGAGATGAGAGATACTATTTCCCTCTTGTTTGAGTTCTTGTTTTGCACCCTTTTCGTACGCCAACTGGTCGCGTTAACTGATCGAATAATTAATACGGTACGAATTAATTTGCTGGTATGTTTTACACGCCAGCTCGAACAAATACGTACATTTGTTCGAGAAATCAGATCAATTGTGTAGATTAAATTGTAAATACGGATTGTGTTGTCATAGGTCAAGATAGATGGATTCTGATTTGAACGGGTGCCCGGTATGGAATATTGGGTGTAAATTTATGTTTTTTTTTTGATAGGTGGGAACTGGGCTTATTTCCAGTTTTCGTGATTGTATAATAGCTGTGATTTCTTTTTTTTCATCATTTTGAGTGTTCTCAATTTTCATTAAGAGCAGTTGGCCAAATTTGAAACAAAATCGTCTGATTAGCAGCTTTTTGGGGGGAAATTGTCTGACTTGGCCATAATCTTCAATTGCTTGGACGACTGAAGACAAGCGATAGTAAAAATCGTCAGAGGTTTAAAGGACTGAAGATTTTATTGCAAGAAATCTTCAATCGACAAGTCGCTAGGGACTGTTCATTCTCTTGCTGACCAACGATTCTTAGACGAGCAAATATCGATTTCTCTAATAAAATCTTCAGTCATCCGAGCAATTGGAGATTTTTATGGCAAAATTTGGAATCTTTTTTTCCAAAAAATTTCTCACACCTTGACAATTTTTTCAAAATCTCCTCAGAAGAGGAATTTCACAAGACCGAAAAATAACGATTTTTGTTTTTCTCAAAAGGTATTCAAAAATTTAAAAATCGATGCACTTTCAGGTTTGGGGCAGGGGAGCATGTGAAGCAGATGTCTACAGTTGAGATGACAGAAAAAATCAGGTTTAGGCAACGAGAAATCGAAAAATGGTGTGATTTGGGAAGGGAATCTTCTAAAATGAATGAATGTTTCTCGAAAATTGAATTTTTTGAAAAATCGTTTTGGAAATAGTGATGTCAAATTATCGATAACTATCGATCTTATCAATAACTATCGGTCTTATTGATTATCGATATCTATCAATTTTTATCGATTATCGATCTTTTCGATTATCAATAACTGTCGATCTTTTCGATTATCAATAACTATCGATTTTTTTGAATATCGATAACTATCGATCTTATGGATTATCGATATTTTCAATTATTGATAACTATCGATATCTGTCGATCTTATCGATTATCGATATCTATTGATCTTTTCGATTATCGATCTTTTCGATTATTGATCTTTTCGATTATCGATAATTATTGATCTTTTCGATCTTTTCGATTATCGATAACTATCGATCTTTTCGATTATCGATAGCTATTTATGTTATCGATACGCTATCGTCAAGTGCCCAAGTCTCTTTTTTGACTCAATTTGGTAAAAAAAGACTCGGACAGAGCTGAAAAGCATCGCTCTCAAATATTCAATCATTTTTGAGACCTAAAATGATTCTCTTTCTCAGTTATTTTTCATTTTCAAAGTAGTTTTTTTTTTCATTTTTAACTGGCTTGAATGTAGAAAAATGAAGTTCACTGAATATATTCGATTTTTAGGTCACAATTTATCGTCTCAGTTATTTTTCATTTTCAAAGTGGTTTTTTTTCATTTTTAACTGGCTTGAATGTAGAAAAATGAAGTTCACTGAATATATTCGATTTTTAGGTCACAATTTATCGATAACTATTTCGTCAAAATTTGACATCACTAGTTGGAAAAACAAGAATTGGCTATATTTTTAAAACGTAGGCAATCCATTTACGACATATTGTTATTTTGAGAGAATACCATGTAAAATCATAAGACTAGTCTTGTATTTGAGTGAAAATTTTCAATTTTTAAAATGTAGTCTAGGCATTAATTATTTGGAAGCAAGTCTTAAAAAGTCAAAATATGTATATTGATGTTACAATTTGGTCTACGTTCTTACTTACAAATTCAATTTTTTGAAGAAATTTAAAATTTTTGGAATTTAGCCAACTTTTGAGAAATTCTAATTCAAATGTCTCGAGAGCGATTTTAATTTAAGTAGGAATTAAACCAGTTGATTTTTGGAATATTTTTTTGTGGAACTTTTTCATTTAAAAACATATTTCAATGTGTTTTAATGGTGGCAGAAAAAAACCTACGCTCAATTGTCTACAAACTTGTTGATTTTTCCGAAGTTTTTGACACATTTATCATCAGACCAAAACTGTAATTTGTTAACTTTTGAGATTTTTCAAAACTGTATAGTTGATGTGAAAACAGGCGATAATTTGAACCAAAAGTCTCAAAAAAATCATAATTTTGGGGGAAAAGGTCATAATAATGTGAAAAGATGACCAATCTACTTTAAATTAATGAAAGAATTGAAATTTTGATCCAAAATCTGCGGCAGTCATTTTGGCTTCCAAATCATTGATGAAATCGTTCGAGTATTTTTTTTTTTTCAATAATCTCGAGTAATGTCTGCTTAATTTTGACTGGAATATAATGAGAGCCATTCCAACTCCAGAAATTGAACATAAATTATGAGAAAATCTACTTTTTTGTTAACGTGCATATCATTTACGTTGATTTTGTGGCAATTTTAGTACTTTTATTTCAAGGAAGTGAAAGTTGTAATTTTTACGTCGTAAAATCTCTTTATTCCAATTTTGGATTTTTCTGTTGGAAAATTTTTCGCGACTTATCATCCTACGCATGACGATTTGTTCGACATAAGTTAATTCGCACTTACCTACTTTTTAATTATATTATTTTTATGGGAATAGTTATTTATCGAACGAGTTTTCTTATTCGATGTGTTCCAAAGATAAAAAAAACACCATAACTTTAACTTCAACTTTTATTCATTTATTTCTTATTTTGGATGGCTAAAAAAAAGGAGCGCAAAGATATAAAGATTACAAAATGACTGATTTTTATTGCATTTGTGGGAATCTGATTTAAGTATACGTGTAATTTCGCTGGAACACATGGAAATGGGTTTTTTCACTTATTTACGATGCTGTGGGTAATAAATTTTGAGACATTTGATTTCAAACGTTCGTCAATCTATTTTTAAATGTTTTAATTAATCGAGTGCAGTAAAATTGCAATTACGTAATGTTCTTCGTCGTTTGATAGTTGATAGTTTGGGTCGAAAAATCAGATGTTTTGCCATAATTGTCAAGTGGATTCGAGTCGGTTTCAATTTACTTTGAAATTATGAATTTTTGGAGTGAATTTAGGTTCAATTATCGTCTTGGAAATCGAATTTTTCCAATTTTAAAGAGAAAAAATGGTAAAATAATTGAAGAAGTGTGGTTAGTTGGAAATGAAAGAAGCAAAATAATGAAAATGTGATCGAATTTTTCCAATTTTAAGGAGAGAAAATGGTAAATTGATTGAAGAAATGTGGTTAGTTGAAAATGAAAGAAGCAAAATACGTTTTCTCATGGGTTTGGATTATGAAGTCCATCAGCCCACTTTACCAAAATCTACGTTATTAAATGAATTTAAGAATTAAGTTAATAAGCTCAAAAATGAATTCGAGCCCACGAATGTATTCTAAAAATGAATACTTTTCGAGACTGAAATTGGCCGACACATCTCGAAAGGGAATTCTTCAATTACAACGATCGCTACATACCCATTTATGGAATCATTTGCATAAAAGTATGAATAATTACGTGCAAAAGCTGCCACACACTTGAAAAAAATGATGAAAAAAAATGTTAAATTAAATGGAAAATGATCTGCATATCGAACCAAACGTTCTGTTTTACACCGAGGTAGAAAATATCACCAACACCACGTCACATTCACCACAATACGTTGAATACTTGATAGCAGCACGAAAACGACGAAAGAAAAATCATTGTACTAACCTTAAACATTTTGATACGTTTGTTTGAATTAAAGGAAAACAATGAGATTATCGATTCGATTCACCGAACATTAATGAATAAGAAAATTTGAATATTTTGCTTTTATATGCGTTCAAATATTACAACAGCCGAGTGAACGTGTTAATTCGACTGGTACTCGTTTACAGTTTTCATTTTTCAAAAGTTACATCAGTAAGCGATAAGTTTACTTTTTCTTTCATAATCCGGTAATGATTAATTGGTAATTAATTTGCAGACTTTATTCAATCGCCGACATTGATGTTTAAATTTTTAAACAATTGATGGCACGTGGTGTGAGGAAATGCAATTGAAAGTGTTGAATCATAGCTTTGAACTTGAAAACTCGAGTATGGCCTAGGTCAACTGTTGAAAAATTCCTATGATTTGAAATTTTGTTTTTTACTCTAATTCGAAGAACTGGTTCGATTTAATTTTCTCGATAAGTTTGAAAATTCTCACGATGCTATTCTGAAAATAGAAGAAATGAAATTCGAGCCAATCTACGATGAAAATTTTTTAATTCATTTCAAGAAAATATAAAAATAAATATAAATATAGGTATAAAAAAAGATATAAAAACGCACGAATATCGATATTAACGTTGATTTTTTTGGTAACACCATAGATAACGTCAACGCTGACAAATCGTCTTAAAATCTACGTCAGAGATCTCTTCATAAGGAACGTATAAATTAATTGAAAAAATTCCTTATGATTGTCGGGCACAATTAGAAGATGTTGATCTATACGATGATCTTAGTAGTAAGAAGGAGTCGGTGCATAAGCTTTGTAAGCGGGGGCTGCGGCATAGGCCAAGACTGGTTCTGGTTTGTATGCTGGAGCTGGGTAAGCTACCAAAGGAGCTTTGTATGGTTGAGGATGGTATCCGGGATCCTTGAGTACGACGGCGTTGAAACCATTGTGGTCATCGGCGGTATATTCGACGGTTCTTTTCGAGCCATCGGGTTCGATAAGGCTGTAGCTGCCCTTGACAATGCCACCGTCACGTTCTTCGTGCTGGCTTTTCACGTCTCCGGTGTGTTCGTCTTTTATATTATAGGTGAAGTGGTATTTGGGGTATGCGTGGTAGTCGGCTGCTTCGTGTTCGTCGTAGATTGGAGCGATTGGACTAGCGACGGTGAAGGAGATTAGGGTGCAGCATAGTAAGATGTTCTGAAACAGGGATTATGAGATGAGTGGTTGTGATCGAGTTTGATTGTGGAGGTTATGGCTAGAAGAAGGCGAGGGGTGGGATTGGGTCTCGAATTTTGGTGGTGTTTTTTTTTGGTGGGTAATTCGTAGTGCGATGATGTTGAAGGGGTTGTGAGATGAGGTGAGCATGATTTGGTGAAGTTTTTTCAATTTTTCGATAAAGAACATGGGTAAATCGGCCCTTGGCTGGGATTTTCGAACTTTCTAGTGGTAGTTGGTCCTTATGGTGTAAAAACTCCCTGGTAAAAATTTTGGCTCCCTACTCACTCCTAACCCCTCAAATCGCCCGAAATGCCGATTTCCCTTATAAATTTCTGTATTCTGAAATTTCCAGCCGAATTTTTTCAAACTTGCAAGGATGATAGACCATACTAAGGGTCATCTCTGGAAATTTTTTCAATTTTTTTCGAATCTTCTTTCGTACTGAAATCTGA
>FIZU01042885.1:0-10175 GCA_900064475.1 Pseudococcus longispinus | reverse complement strand
ACTGGTGATAACATTCGATTTTTTTACTTCATGTAGTCATACTACATACCAATAACCCATTGCACTTGCCATTTTTATTAAATATTTGAAAATAAACGCAATTGAAAATATCCCCTGCAATTTAATGAAACGCAATTTATTTGGTGCGAATCAGTACCTTAACGAACAAATTAATAATGTATAATTATTTTCAGAGCATGAAAGATTATTAAAATTAAAGTTACAATCTTTCAATTTTTTGCCACTTCGCCCTTCCATTCGAGATATATTTCGGACAAATGTAATTCTTGGTCTATGAACATACTGTAATAAATAATGATCTTCGCTGTTGTCTCATAAATTTTCTTCTGATAATTGTTTGAAAAAGCATTTCACCACATTGCTCAATGTACATATCAAAAAGTACTCCAAAAAAATTGCAACTTGTTATGAAAAAATATTTATGTACAAGTGTGTGCCGAATAAGCGTCATTAACGTCTTATTACCAAACATGTGTAACTCATATCTATCACACAAAACAAATGAAATAAGTATCTACTTTTCGTCGAGATCAGTTTTCAAGCACCTATATCTTTTTATTTCTTTATGAGTGGTTGCAACAGTTGTTATAATTCTTGAAGGTGGATGTATTATTAATATGAATAAATATTAGGTGAAAAGAAAAATTGAAATTTAATTATTATATATCTATTTAAATTAATCCAATTTTTCATTCGTTGCCATCTATCAATAAACATACTCGTATTTTGCTGCTATTCATTTGAAGTTGAATAAGTTGCCTAGCTGATGCCTAAAATCAAGATGATAACTTCCTCTTTTCGTATTTGGTAATTAATCGTGGTTCATTTCAATTGACATTTTATTGCAATTTTTTGAAATAATTAAACTCGAATCGAAGGTCTATATCAAGATGACAGATTACATCACGAATTGTGTAGCTGGAAGTAAGTACGTCAAATCAGTTTCAATAGTAAAACAGTTTCACTTGAATTAAAAAAAAAAAAAGTTTTCTAATTTATGCGTGATACAGATAGGTGAGTTAAAATCTATCGATAGTGTATGTAGTTTATTTTAGGATCTGACCCTCTAACACAGTCCTTGTCTGATGTTAAGTTCAAGATGACATAAACATGGCTACAATTAGTGAAATGTGTTCGCTGTTTGATAGTGCTCTCGTCTCAAAATAATGATATTTCGTTTTTAATAAAAACTTGTGGCTATGAAATGGTAATATTTTGTTCTTCAAAATGGATGCTTTGTAAGTACTCGAATTTCTCATAAATATAATAGACTACCTAATGCTCATGTACCTACCTAATTACCAAGGTATAAGCTATGTTTTTTAAAGCATGTATCTTCGGTTTATAGTATTTCATAATAAAAAGTAAAAAGAACTTACTTATAATTTTTTCTTGAAATCTGGTCAAAAAAATTCACCTCAGGTGTACATTTTGGTAAAAGAATAATTACACAAGAAAAAATGGTACTTTTTTTTTTAAATTAAAAGATCAGATTCGATAAATTTATGTGTTTACATATTTGGCTTTCTGCAAAGGCAAAGACACATATATTTTTATGGAATTTTTTCGATTAATGAAATATTACTTAGATTGTAAAACATTTTTAATTTTTGGAAATTTCTCAATCAACAAAAATTAATGGTTTAGATTCCGACCTGAGCATTTAATTTTTCTTTTAATATTTTCTCATTAAAAAAACCTCATTTTCATTTTCTTCCCAAATTAATTGTTTAGGTATTTATTTAATACAAAGTAGATAATTATAAATTATCCGTGAACATTTCTTTACCTATTTTAACCCTTTAGAACTTCAACAAAAATAAACTATCAACATACCTATATCCCTAGAAATAAACAAAATTTAAAAGCTTTTCCAACTAAGAAAAAATTTGGACTGATTTTATTGAAAAAATTTCATTACCTGCGTAATTTAATTTAAAATATAAAATGTTTCTTTCGTTGTATGTACTTGCTAAATTAAGTATTCATAAATTTTTAATATCTACGTCAAGGAAAATTGTGTAACACTCTCCAGACATCTTTATCATAACTATTTGAAAGTTACGTCTTTAGCAATCGATGAAAAGTAATTAAATTAGCACTTGGAAAAATTTTATCACATTTTTGCCTTGCTCAAACTTGTGCAAATCGATGATATAGGTACTTAATGTGCGGCATTGCAAATTACGTTTACCATCAACGTTAATCTTCATTAAACCATAAATATCAGCTGTTTCGGCTCTTGACAATTTGATGCCTACGTAGAAAACCCAATTTTATTTTTTTCAAGCAGTTAATTTGAAATGAGTCGTTGTGGTGCGAAGAACTAAGATACCTTACTTTACTTCACGTCATACGTGTAAATTGTAATAAGAATTTTGTTGTTTGTTTTTGTGGAATAGTGTTAAATTCAATATGTTGCAAAGGGTACCGATGAACGGGACAACTAAACAGGTAATTTTTTTCAAATTAGGTAATTCTAAGGTGCGTAACTTGATTATTTTTAAAACTTTAAAATTCTGATTTTATTATTTTCTGATTTAAAGATATGCCTTGGATTAATAACACTCCTGATTTACGTCTCTATTGGTGTTAGTCGCAGTTATGTGGCATTTTTATTTGATCAATTGGATCAGAGTGATTCTACATTACATCTTAACAATGACCAGAAAACATGGATAGGTAATTACATATTTGTACATGAAGGGATTGAAGGGTGTCCGGTGAGTGGAAACTAATTTTCAATCATGTCTTAAGAACGGTCCAAAATTCAAATATTGAAACAATCTGAATTTTTACAAGTTCAAAAGTCAACTGAGCACTTTATAAAATGTTTCAAAATCGAAAAAGTCAAAATTTCTGAAATTTTGTAAGTCCAAAAAATCGCTTTTTTTTTTTTATTTGAAACAGAAAAATTTTTCAAGACCAGAAAATCTAAAATAGCCTTACAAAATGTTTGAAAGTCAGCTTGGTTCGAGAACTTTTTTATGATTCATTAGTCATGCACTTATAGCCAAGGTTTTAATTTTTTGGGACATCACATATGTATATGTTGAAAGGCGTTTTTGCGCCACCCGTTAACCTGTAGAAAAAAAGTAATGAGGAGGTTTTGTAGGAAGTTTTACGCTCTCCAACGTTTATTTGAACCTTTTTTTCATTTTTTGTTAATCCCACAAGTTATTAGCATTTTTTAAAAAGGGGGATTCACATGTGTCCACATATGAGTTAATTTGGGGGGAGGAGGGGTGGCGGCTTTTTTGGAATCTATGGTGGGTCATCATTCGCATACATGCAGTACCAGTTGAATTGGTACCCTATTCGCGGAACAGGGGTCAATTTTCATTTTTTTCGCACTCTGTATATTTTGACACGTGTTTTTGCGCCATCCGTTCACTTTTCGAAAAAAATGAATATGACCGTTTTGGTTGTAAATTTTATATACTTTAATTTTAGTCAGAATTATTTTTTTGTTTTAACGCATATTTTAAGAGTTATAAGCAAAAAACAAAGAGGGGTCACTTTGGGTTCACATTTAGGGGAGAAGCCGATGAGTGAGGTTCGGAGACTTTTTGGTGGTTAATCAGGACACCGAAAGGAATATTTTAACATCCTTGAAGAGTGGATCTATTTTGACATGTTTTCAGATTTCCATTGACTTTTTAAACTTACGAGTACAAAATATCTAAAAGTCAGCATTATCTCAGAAATTTTCTAAAAATCTAAATCATTTGTCTGACAAAATGTCTAAAAGTTAGCATTAATTATGAAATTATATATGAAATTTTCCAAATCCAAGAAATCTCCCTAACAAAATATCAGAAAGTTACCTTGATTAAAATTTTCTGAGTTCAAAAAGTCTAAATTGTTTGTCTGACAAAATGTCTAAAAATCAGAATCATCTCTGAAATTTTCGATGTTCAAAAAGTCATTTGAATTCTAAAAAATTTTCCAAGTTTAAAAAAACCGACAAAATACCAAAAAGTCATTGTAACGGATTTTCGTGAGTGAATTTCGGAATGGAATTTTTTTGAAAGAATTTTGTGAAATCCAATTCCAGATAGAAAAAGTCAGTAAAAATCTAAAAATGTTTCCAAATTCTAAAAAATCAGACGAAATGTCTAAAAGTCAGCCTTAGGTACAAAGCTGTCTGACAAAATGCTGATTTGAACTTTCTTAAAATTTTTCAAGTTCATAAAATTTAAATTTTCATAGTCCAAAAATTAATTCGAGTTCTTAAAAATTTTCCAAGTCCAAAAAAGTCTGACAAAATGTCTAAAACTCATCGTCAAGGATTTTTTTCAAGTTCGTAAGTTGAAATTTTCCAAGTCCAAAAATTAATTTGAGTTCATAAAAATTTTCCAAGTGCAAAAAAGTCTAACAATGTCTGAAAATCAATTTTTAAAGTCAAAAAAATTTTAATTGTTTGTCCGACAGAATGACCAAAAGTCAGCATCATCTCTAATGGAAATCTGAAAAATTTTTCAAGTCCACAAAAGTCTGACGAAATGTATAAAAGTCATCGTCAAAGAATTTCGAGACGAGTTTTACGCACACCGAAAATGGACAAAATTTTAGGATTGACCCCAGCCATTAGACATATCCATGTCAAAAAAAAGTTAAGAATCTCTAAAATTTTTTAAGTCCAAAAGTCAGATTAAGTCAGATTGATCTATATATTAATTTCTCCCTGTGCTAAAAGTTAGGAAGATTTCAAACACTTTCGCAAAAAAAAAAAAAAAGGAAAGAAAGTCAGATTGATCCAATTGGTATACCTACTCAATTTCTGTCCAACAATTTTTTCCAAGTCCAAGAAGTCAAGTGTGATGCCTGAAAAAATGTCTAAAAATCGATCCCAAAAAAATTCCAAGTCCAAGAAGTCTGACAAAATGTCTAAAAGTAAGCGTTACGGAATTTCGTGATATTTTTTGCAGTTTTGATCATCGCAAAAGAATATTGTATATGTTGACAGAAATTTTCTAGGAAAATTAAGGTTTAACACCTCAGAAGGGTTTAGGGGTGAGATATCGAGCTAAAAATTTGGTTAAGGGGGTTTTAAATCGTAAGGATTAACGTTCACTGGATCATTTAAAATTCGATGCTCAGGGCCAAATCACCCCTGTAGGCTGCATAGACTCACCCATGCATTTTGGTCAGTTTTCAAAGTGCTGTTGATTTCTGTTATCAACTTCTAGTTTTGAAAATTACTACTCACTCCCATGATTGAAAATTACTTACCGGTAGTTTCAATTCGATTTTGGTTTACCGAGACATTTGCCTCTTGAATATCAAAGATAGACAACCTGTTCGCCTTCAATGTTTTTTTCTCGATGTTGGTGGTATCATAGATTAACCTATAAAATAGATAGCCGGCCCCTATAGGCTATAAAAAAAATCTCGCTTATTTTGTTCAAATGAAGCTGGTTTTCCGTCCAGTTATGGAGCTATTTCACAGATAGCGTTTACGCAGCAGCATTTTCAGGATGAAAAGGGGAAAGACGCAGACTTATCGCGAACTCACGAATGTTCACTTTAAGACGCCCTCTATCACAAAACTGTACAACTTTATTTTTTTTAAAGGTTGACTAAAAGGAGGGCGAGACTTTTTTCACATAAGAGCCGGCTATCTATTTATAAGTTAATCTATGGTGCCAATTACACCTGAATCTTGAGAGAGTACGAGTATGTACCACCACTACCGGACACTGTTTATTCTTATTACTTATCCAATTTAAAAACATTTTACTTACCTATAATAAGAGGTAAACTAAAAGTAAAAAAACACCTATTATTATTGTTATTGCAGGTTCAGGGGTCGGTTTACTTACACCAGTGGCAAGTTTGGTATCAGGATATCTGATGGATGTAATCGGGAGAAGATCTTGCATCGTACTTATGTTCGTTCCATTTTTATGTTCATGGACTATGGTCAGTGTTGCATCATCTTACATCATGTTATTTCTGGCTATGATCATTTCCAGTACTGCTCTAGGTAGGTATCTTGAACTATTTACAGATCCTTCGTTATCAAATAAAACTCCAAGTAATTTTTACTTCCAGGAATGGGAAATTCGATCATACCATACGTATCAGAAATATCTACTGCTGAATACAGAGGTATTCTACTCGCTCTAGTCGATACAACCTTAAACCTGGGCGTTATACTTTGTAGCGTATTGATGTATTTTTTGAAATGGAACACCGTTAGCATAATTTTCGGTGGGATGTCCGCCGTCAGTCTACTATTAACATTAGTACTACCCGAATCTCCAGTTTGGCTATACTCGAAAGGGAAAAAAGACCAAGCAATTGAAATACTCAAAGCTCTTAGATCCAAAGAAAGATATCAATTGGAAGATGAGATAAAAGACATGGAACGTTCTTTCCAAGCGATTGACAGCTCTAATCAAAGCGGAGGAATATTAGACACGTTGAAAAAATGTTTTCGAGCTTGGAAGCAATTTTCAATAGCAAATTTACTCTTTATATTAATCATTTTAGCGGGGCCTTTGGTTTTTCTATCGTACACCGTGATAATAATTAAAGAATTAAAAACACCTTACGATGGTACAAAATTGGCTGTGATATATTCGGTGGCTGGATTCTGCGGTAGTTTTCTGACGCCATTTTTTATACATAATTTCAAACGAAGAGTAGTGCTGACTATTTCAGCGGGTGGAATGACGATCTGCATGCTGGGTATTTCTTTATACGAGGCTTTTTATCTGCATGTAGAAAATGAGAACAAACCTTTTGTTTGGATTATACCTGTTTTCTTATGTTTGTATACTCTTTTGAATAATATGGGTGTGTTCCCTCTAGGTTTGGTTATTGGCGGAGAGCTTTTCCCATTAGAGGTTAGGGGTACGTTACAAGGGTTTTTCGGATTTTTAATCAGTGCTGCTTGGGCAATTAGTTTGAAATTTTATCCCTTGGTTATGTTTGATTTTGGTATTAGAACTATGCTGTGGTGTTTTACTGTGGCTTGCGCTTTACTCGTAGTGTATGCTCTTTTTATCTTACCAGAAACTTATGGAAAGACTTTGAATGAGGTACAGGAACAATATTTTAGTAAAAAGAAAAGTAAAGATGATGTTCAAATTTGAATGTAATTTTATGTGATAGTTATTTGTAATTATTTATTTTTGCACCTAATTGTGTAATTGTATTTTTCATGTTTTTTTTATGATTTGTTGTAATTATTTTATTTATTTATTTATTTATTTATTTATTCCATATGTAGGTAAGTACCTACTTAATTCATAGTACTTGGGTGTGATGTTTCAAATTTTCATTGAAATACCTATGAGATAATTATGTAGATGTTATTTATTTTTTTTCGCAAAAATCAGAATTTTGTGACCCCCTTGAAAATTTTGTTTCATTGATCAAATAGCTTCAATCCTATCTCATGGGATAGGTAGGTAGGTATACCTTCTTAAAATTCAAAAAAATGCAAAATGATCTTCAATAACAACAAATTACCTGCATAATTAAGCTTAAATTTCTACTCTCCTCCTGTATTTTTTTTAAAATGTGCCCTTGTAAGTTTTTTTTATCAATAAATTAATGCTGCTTACTCGTACGTTTTTTAATTTTTTCAAAAGTAGGGTCAAGAAGTCATTCAATTGATTTTTTAGCCACCGCATCTTAAATTACAATAAATATGGGACGTGACAAACACGTGAATTTCAGACGTAAAATTTACAATGATCTGTACCAATTACGTGCATGCAAATTATCTACAATAATTATTTTCTGAAAATTTGGGTTGTTAAAAAAAGTCATTGAGATGGAAAATATTTAAGTATACATTCGAGTATGACCATGATGATACGAGTATATATAACTCAAACCACATTTTATTTCGTATGGTCAGGTTAATTTGAACGATTTTGATGTTGGTGTGTTATTTGGGGGGGGGGGTCATATGGGTACTCACTGTTAAAAGAATTAGGAAATAGCTGACATCCGGGAAAGCTCTAAGAAGTATGTCGTCAAGGTCGAAATTTATAATTCGTGTGCAGCCGGCGAGAAACGCCCGGCTGCACACTACAAGCCCAACTCCGATTTTTGGCCACTGTAATTTAAAAAAAAAAAAAAATGTAAGTAAAAGTAAGTAACTACATTTGGATCCTAATGTATAATATACGTACCTTATAATACATCGAGCACCCAATGAGGGTGCTCAATGTAGAGATTAGAACGTAGAACCATGGTTCTACGTTGTATAAGTAATCGTTGGCCTGAAAAATAAAAAAAAAAATTATTATTTTCTACAATTTTTTTTGGCGATATTTGATTTTTGAAAATTATTAAAAATTAACTATACAATCTTAGGCGATTTTCTCTCAGAATTTGAAAAAATCAATTCCGCGGAAAATTGTCGAAAAATTTTCAAATTTTGTACGTACGTTCGGAATACGTTCTAGACGACGTGTAATTTTTGTCGGGGACAAAACTTAAAATTTTGTGGCTTGGGGAACCCCCACCCCCATCCCACCGCCCTCAATTTTCGAGTTTCGACCCGGAGAAAAATTACACGACATCTAGAACGTATTGCAAACGTACGTACCAAATTTCAAATTTTTACAATTTTTTTTGGCGATTTTGGATTTTTGAAAATTACCAAAATTTATGGTCAATTTTTTCTCAAAATTTGAAAAAATCAATTTCGCCAAAAGTAGACACGACGACGTAGGCAGGCAGGTAGGCAAGGCCTATTTACTATCCAGGTACGTATGTACGAGTCGAGGGTATGTGAAGCGACGCATTTGAAAAAATCGCCTCAGCCCCCTAAAAATTGAAAAAAATCACACGTCTTTCTGAACGAGTACCAAATCGTCATACCAAATTTCAAAATTTTTAGATTTTTTTTCGAGATTTTGGTTTTTTCAAAATTGGACGAAAAATGCTAATAATTAGAATCTTGTTAGGTTATTTCTCAAAAATGAGAATATTCACTTTTTGAAAAAAAAAATCTCATTTCAAATTTTTACAATTTTTTTTGACGATTTTTGATTTTTGAAAATTATTAAAAATTAACATTTGAACTGTAATTGGAAACACACCACCAAACCCAAAATCCGGCTTAATGGGTCAAAAGGGTTAGGAAGCGTATCTTTTTAGGTTGTTCAAAATAAAAACACCATTCTACATAAAGAAACATTTTATTTTGGAGCACGTCTGCTCTCCGCTGACAATTTTAACGACTACTACTACCTAAGAACTCTCATAACGTAACACAATCATCTGACTTATCTTAAGTTGCGCACGCATCGCGTCAGTGTAGCCGCACACGACGGCGCATACCTCCCGGTACAGAACCCTTTCCTCCCCTCGAAAATGCAAAAATCATACCGCTGTCGTATGATCTCTTGTACCTCTTTCCAATAACAACACGGAATAATATTTTAGTACAATGTATTCACACGATAATTTACGTTTAACATTACTCGATCTAATCGATCTTACTTAGTTTGCTTATGGCTAACTTATGGTTATTCATTCTTAATCATTACTCGTATATATACAGCTTATTTGTTTAATTGTTTAATTTACTTCCTTCGCTTCTAGTCACGCCCGTTCTTACATTCATAACCATAAACATGTTGTGCATGTTCTGATTCAAGATCGTACAAGATGCACGAAGAATTAACGATTCACTAAAAAAACAAAACGTTACGCATAATTATATACACACAATTACAAAATTTTTACTAATTTTTAGGGGTTTTTGGGGGCTGCAGAACCAGTGTTATTATTTCTTCGGACATTCGTTTGCGATATCTCGCCACGTGTTTCGCGTGTACGCGGCAAATGTCATTTTTCATAACTAACCGGCGGATGGTTTCTAAAATCAACACGCCGCAGGCTTTGGAATCGAATACCTAGAAAAGAAAAATGAATAAGTACATATATCCTATATGAGTTCGTACAAAGAAAGTGAAATCTTAATATTTACTTTTTTTCCCGTTGAGTCTTTATACGTTTGCTGCGGGGTGTCCTCCTCTAACACGTACTCCCATTCGTCTGCCTTAAAAACGATCCTCTGCCGTTTTTCTATCGTTTCATTTGCGTATGCGGCGAATCACGGATCATTTCATTTTTTTGACATGAAATGAATCGAATTACGGATAACGGATATATCTGAAAAT
>FIZU01042870.1:0-26681 GCA_900064475.1 Pseudococcus longispinus | reverse complement strand
AAGAAAATTTCAAGCTCTATAATTTTCATCCCTTGCATTTTTTTCGTAGCACCCTTAGTTTGACCAGAAAATCAAGCTTTAAGGGAAATTTACAAAGTTGAAGGTATTTTTTTGTTTTTTCCCCTTCAATTTCCAAACCATTGAGTTCGTAAATTCCCCATAAATGTGGATTTTCTGGTCAAACCAAGGGTGCTACGAAAAAAATGCAAGAAATGAAAATGGTAGAGCTTGAAATTTTCTTTCTCCTTAGATCTATTAGTTTTTTTCTAGAGGGCTTATTTTTTCAGTCCAAGTATTTTTCCATTTCCAAACTCGTCGACCTTTTAATTCGGCCACCTTGTAGTTGAATTAATTATTCAGGGATCACTTCCTCTTCAATATTGAAATTAAAACAATTTCTTCCAAATTCGGGATCCCACCTTCACCTGTTTTTCTCCTCTATTACCCATACCAACGACAAAATTCAACTTCTGTACGATAAATACCTACATAATACCAACTACGGCGTTTAATTTCGAGTCACTTTACAATCTCGTAACCGCAATCACGAAAAAAAATCTATCCAAGTAGAATATTGTTGTATAAAGGATGCGTTTATCTAGTGGGTCGCTCTGATAATGAAATCTACGCGTTGCCTGAGCTGTCTGTACGTTCTCGAATGTCGGTTTTAATAAATGAACTTAATTGCAACGTTGCCATATGGTTTAATTGAGATGATAATTTTTTTCGAATGTTTTTCCAATCCGTAGCCGCAGATTTTTCTCAATTCGTCCGCATCGATAAACCATACCTACCTCTTATAAATTTCTTGGTCCAACTTGAGTCGAGTTTAACGCAAAGTTCAAGGTAAAATTGAAATTTTTTTTTATAAAATTTCCTCGCGTAGGTTATCTTAATCTACTGCAGGTTTATTATTAGCGATGAAAAAATGAAAAATTATACATGCAGAATGGCACGCGAAACAACTATAAACTAGAACGATTGATTATGAATTTCTTTCACCTCTTGGTCCATTGGTGGGTTCGAATAGCCTAAACCTCGAAGAGGCTTTTTTTTCAACACCCTGTCTTGGAAATGGAACAAAGTGACGTATTTAGATTACGTTTCTTTAGCTTAATTGTGTATCCGGATGGGATTCGGGTAAATTAGCTAAAAAAGACACGACTGGTCAACGATCATTTGACACGATAGTGCTGTCAAAAGTTGCCCAGCGAACTCATTTACACCGTTGGCTTTTTCCAACAATACGATGGTCGATTCCAAGCTAATAAATATTATCGCCGGCGATAATATCGATTCTTCGGTAGAACGGAGATTTTTTCAATTTCGTTAAAGGACTTTGTACCCGTATAAGAAATGGGAATGGAAAGCGCGCCGTTTTCGTGTGGGTCTGAGTTGCCATTATCGCTGCTAAGCTACACATGGTCCAAAGGTCGCTTTTTATCTGGTTTGTTGGGGCATCTTATTGCTTTAAAAATAAACTCGTTAAGTACGCGAACTGAAGAAAAAGCTGATAAATAGGCGATGATAGATCGTATACTCGTACGTGTATATTTCGACTTTGATATTTCGTTTCGACGTCTTTATCTCTCCGCTGGTTTTTTTTCGGGGGTGGGTGAGATAGAGGTGGTCGGGCTATGAAAGTACATGGTTTTTAGTCGATTCCGTCGGAGAGTTTTCCAAGTGGTCGTGGTGTGTGGATATGCGGGTCCGTCCATTTAACGAGTATGGCTAAATCGTTCGTATGGGGTTTCAAACGTCACCTTATCGAGATTCGATGTGTTGTAAATTTACGTATTTTTCGAAAAATACAATTTTTCGTTCGATTGATATGGATTCGATGCGAGCAATCAACGTGGGAACCAATTGCAACAGGTTATAATTTTATACTATTTTTTTTTTTAAACGAGTGAATTTTTTTCGTCGATTCGTATATAATTTTAATGTATTGGATTTTGAAATTTGGCTATAAATTTTTCCACTGTCAGGTCTCCTCTTCGAGGTTCGAACCGATTATGTAATTTAAGTAATAAAAAATTGGTAATCGTTCTAAAAGGGCTGTTGTGTCGAAATTAATTCTACTCTATTAAATATTCAGCGCCACGATGTCCCGCAATAACATGGAGAAAATTTTAAACGACTACGTACGAAAGTCGGTTGTATAAGAATTTCCTCATCTAGAAAACGTAGGTCTAAATACGTATTATTTGTTTGGAAAATAATTCGCCTCAGTCGAATACTCGACGTAAATATGTTAACCTTTTCGAGTAGAGAATTTGTTAGGTACGAATAGGATTCGAATGCTCGTAGGTTGTGTACTGCTGCGAATATTATTGGCGAGCTGATAAATTTTTAACGTGTTTCGAATTGATCGTATACGTGTTTGGAGAATTTGGCCCTATGTGCGGGTACATGTGAAAAAATAATTTAGAAGCCCCGCGCGCTTAATTAACTTAATCAACGATACAAATAGAATACAAAGGGGCGCGTTCATCGTCATTCTCGTTACAAACGGGGTAGTTTATTATTTTTGATTATAAAGAGAGGGATTTGATGTTTAGAATGTAATTGACGTACGGCGACGATTTAATTTGCGTTTCGGGTTGCGTGCTTCGACCATACAGCTACCCTGACTGCGGTCTCGGTGAAAATGAGGGTTTTTTGGGAAGCTTCGTGCGATATGAGATGATTTTTTGGTCGATTCTGGCGTATTAGGTTGTTTTTCTAGGATGAATTTTCATCGCTGCAGAACGAAGATTTGGTTTGGATTGAGATTGGAATATCATTCGGGATATTTTTGGTCGCTGCAACAAGTGAATGATGACGTTGGATATTTTAAAATGGTGTAGCGAGTGAAGAGCTCTGAAAGTAGGCTCATTTAGGTTATCGGCGTACCGAACGTGCGATAAGATTTCGTTTAATGGCGAATATTACTTGATAAGATGCCATATCTTTTTATTAAAAGTTCGAAGTCGCAAGATTGGAGATATTACGAAGTTTCTCGACGATTACTTTCGTTTTCTTGTGCAAGGAGAGATGAATATCGAGCGATAAAGTATTCCATTTTATTCGTTTCGTTAGAATTATGGTTTTATTGGGTATTTTTTTGTGTTTTTTGGGATTGGAGTGCTGAAAAATGGGAGGTGGAATGAATGGAGGCTTAATTTTCAGCTATTCTAATCCGATGATTGGGGATTTGGAGAGAATTTTAATGAATTACGATCGAATGTATTATGTGTTATCTTAATTCTTGAAAATAACCAAGTTTTATTCATTTTATCATTATATGAATAGTTATTCCAGCATTTCTACTGATGAAGAACATGAAATTGTCTCGAATCTTGTAAAAAGTCATAAAAAAGACGTTTTTGACTTTTTTTGTTGAATTTTTTGAAATATCCATTCTCTTCAAAATTTTATCCAACTTATTGTAAGTAAAGATTGGGGGGGGCGGTTCATTTTTCACAAGTGGAATAATTTTTTCAAAATTATAGCTTTCTTGGCCACTTTTGAACGAATTATTTGAAAAAAATAAGGGCCACGTTCCACTACGCGACTTTTTAGTTGCGTCGCGTCGCGTTGCGACGCGACGAAAATCAAATATCGTTGGCTACTATAATGCATACATATTCAAAATAATTTTACGATGGTGAAAATTTTGAATTCGCAGCCAACAACATGTGATTTTCGTCGCGTCGCGTACGCGACGCGACGAAAAGTCGCGTAGTGGAACGTGGCCCTAACAATTGATTGAAAATGTGAGTATAGTCAAGTCGCCTTATTTGCGAAATTTTGGATCAATATTTTCCATTTGGTCACTTTTCAGTGATTTTCATTTCTAGAAAAATAATTCATTCGAAAATAAAAACTTCAAATTTCCATTTTCTAAAACAGAAAAATTGAGAATTTCACAAATTTTTAATGCAGTATTTACAATCGTCTATTTGTTCTGAAGCAATTCCCAATTGATAAGGAATTTTTAAATTTGCTGAAAAAATTTTATTGAAAAAAAGAAGAAAAAAGAGTCAATTTTTTTAGTATTTTTTCAAAAATTGAATGAAATAGCAAGTTTGTGCTGAAAAATTTTATCAAGACTTTGTGATGAAACAATACAAATATCACTTGCCACCCTCCTTTAAGTTAACCTAAGAGAGAAGTCGAAACTGTCCAATGACGGTGCGTTCTAAATTTTGAAAATTTTGCCATTTTTATGTTCCAGAATGATTTTTTGGAACCCCTGAAAATTCAGAATTTAAAAAAATACACTGAATACTATGATTTTTGAAAATTTTCAATTAATTCTGAAATCAATTCGTGCGATGAAAGTGAATGGGAGGGGGAAGGGGTGAAATAAAATTGATACTAAGTTTATTGACACACGAGAAAGAAAATTTTGCTATTTTGGAACCCTTCGAAATTTAGAAAAATAAATTGAAAAATAGGTTCTAAATAGGTACCTACTCGTAGTGTAATTTTCGAAAATTTTGATAATTTTCAATCAGTCCTCAAATTATTTAATGTGATAATGGTAAATTTGAACTCTGGTGAAGAGGGATGAAATAAAATTGAGAACAAGTTTTCCTTTCGAGGGAAAAGGTCTAAAATCAATGATAAGTTTTGAGAGACTTGTTGGATATTAATTTTTGTTGCAGTATTTTAGGAGTAGATGACCTAAAAAATTATGAAATAAGATTCAATTATCTTTTAATTGAATTATAAAATTTGAAGAACATCAAAAATTAAAATTATTTCGATAACTAGAGTTCTCTGTCTCCAAACCACGTCGCGTCGCAACCTCACTCCAAATTTGAAAATATTTGAACCTCGATGCTTGATAAAACATTTACACGTCAAAAGAAAAATTTTGACAAAAAATTGGTCAAAATCCGTTCATCGGAAGAAACTAGCAAATTGTCATAAAAGTTTTCCTATATCCAAAAAAGTTTTAAAAACGTCAAAAATCTTAAAAAATTACAAAATTTTGATTTTTTGTCCCAAATTAGAAATTAGAAATTTTCCAATATCAAAAATTTATTGAAATCTGGGATTTCAAAAAAATGTTGAAAAATATCTCAAGATTGTAAATTTTGATAGATACCTACTTGTATTTAAATACTTATATGGTATGAATAGTCAGTGAAATCTTGATATATCAAACAAAAAGCTGAATTTTACCATCTTATAATTTAACATTTCAAATTAAAAAGTGATCAAAACGTGAAAATGTTTGGATATGTCTCCGCTGGACATTTCAATAAAAAAAAAAGTCATCAATTTGGTATTTTTATAAAGACTCAGAATATTTTCCCTCCAAGATTTTTAAAATCAAAATTACATATAAATCGACTCCCAAGCCAAAAATATTTTATGTGCTTTGAAAAAAAATCGATCTAGTCTTGACAAAAGAGGGTGGGTCAAAACCATTACCTACCCAAATTTCTAATTTACCAAATATTTTTCAAATTCACGAAAAATTTGAAAAAAAATTATTATTGACATCTAAAAATGGGATTTTACGACTTCACATACCCGCCACCCCCACTTCACGATCATTGATAAAACCTCGTCGTGTCAAGTGGGCATCTCGTTAGAAACCGATTTTTCTCCCAATTTGTAGACCACGGTGACGCGACGCTATCAAATTTTCTCATTTCGAGTTTTTTATTATCATCATTACGGTATTTATCGAGCCGCTTATTTGTTTTTATTCGTTATAATGAAATCATAAATAGAAACTTTACCGGACTCGGCAACTTTATACCTTACTAGAATCTCGCTTGGATCCAAGCAGCAGGCCAAAAATATGAACAATTTTTTACGATAATTGTCTCGTGAAAAATAAGCTGTAAATGTTGGCGGAGAAAAATCCCAAAAGGAAACATGTCCCGGGCACCAATCGGCTAAATGCCAAGGGCTAAAGATATAAAAACCCCTTAAAGCGTAAGGATGTGAAAAAGTTATAAATGAAGTTGTAAAGATGAACTGAAAGCTACTCTCGGGTTAATATTTTAGAGTATACGAGTTTCTTCGATAATCTATGTATATATTCTTTATGGTATCGAGATAGAACCTCGAACCTGTTCCGTTCGTCAGCTTGATACAATCCATATCCGCCAAAAATCTTGGATAGGGCGTTGGAAATAGGATATTTTTTATAGAAATGTGTTCGAAAATGAAATAAAAAATGGTGTTTTTTTGCTTTCGTGGATTTCTTTTTGTTGGCGAATGTTTAAATATAGAGATAAGCCGAATAGAGACGAACAGATGTTTTTTTGGCTGGAAATTGTCACGTCGTCGTGTCGACATCGAGTTGGGCGGATTTTCCAAACACCCTGTTGTCATTTCGCCGAAACGAAGAGAAGTATAGTGTATAAAAATAATGTAATTATCGATTTAATAAAATCCCAGTAACAAAGAGCCGGTGCGAAGCAGCGGTACGGTTCCATTATCGTTATTAGGCAATGATAACTCGTAGACACAGGTAATGAAAACCTCGTTCGTGTACTCGTTACCCGATTTTTTTTTTCGTTCGTTACCATTTTTTTTCCTCGCTAAGACTGATACTCTGTATACTTACGGGACATATAACTCGGCGTTTAGGTCGATTACGTAATGACGATTAATTAAGGCGAATGTGTATACGGAATACCTGGCTTTTATAAGCCGACTGGCCGACTGGCGGTATTCGCAGGTCGTAAGAAATTGCTGGTGGAGTGGAATCGGTAACACAGTCGCGTATATGTCGAGATTCAACAATACGTCCGAGTAATTTTCAATTATCCGAGTTGTAAATCTTACGCTTGCTTTTTCATTAACTAATAAATCAGTTCGATGTGTCGTTAGAGCTGGCTGTGGCTATCTACATTTCATTCGGTCGTATGTGTATGTGGTATGTGGTAAACTGGCTCGCTGTTTTACCGCCAAATGGTATTGGTAATGTCGCTTACACGTGTTTTGATTCTAGAATGTGACGCGGACCAGCGACCAGCGGACGCGACGCCCGATGTGCTGGTGGCTGGTACAAGTCCGAATGTCACATGACTCGGTATCACCATTTTGGTAGCGGCTAGATATGAGATAGAGGCGATGATTAATCATAATTGGTGATAGAAACCAGGCCCCCGATGATATTGTTCGTTTTTCATACAGTTTCGTAGTATAAACCTTGAAAATTTTTTCCATGGGGCGATGTTGGTGGTCAGAGAACTTTAAATGTGTCTTCGGAGTAATTAACAGGTTTTTAAAATTTCATTAGGGGAGCTTATCTCGAGCAGTAAATTAAGGCTTGTCATCGAGCTTGAATGTTGGCGAGGTGAAGGAGTCGAGGTGTGTGTGAAGACGTTACAGTATACGAGAATGACTGAAATTTATTCATATTTGTGGAATAATTGCAT
Organism: Pseudococcus longispinus; assembly: GCA_900064475.1. Classification (NCBI taxonomy): domain Eukaryota; kingdom Metazoa; phylum Arthropoda; class Insecta; order Hemiptera; family Pseudococcidae; genus Pseudococcus; species Pseudococcus longispinus. The sequence goes on along the minus strand of FIZU01042870.1, from coordinate 19,287 downwards.
GACTTGGGCTGGTTTTTTGATAATTTTATTATTTTGGAAAAATATTCTACGATTAAGCTATTTTTTCAGCTTTTTAAATGAAATATGAAAATTTGCTTCGAATTATGTTTCATAAAATTTTCGGTACGAATTTTCAATAATTTTGTATGACATCATGTACCTCGAAAGATGTCTGATTTTGAGTAAAGAAAACGTAAAAATACAGAAACATTTTTTAGAATTTGAATACATATATTTGATAATCCAAAAGACTTTTTAATTTGTTCAAATAATTTTGGCATTAGAGTATTTTCCTATGAATAAAATAGAATGTTTAAGAGGGTGGCCGGAGGAGCATGTACTTGCATAATTTCACCTGTTCAGTGCAGGGTTCATCGAAAACTTAATGAAAATCCCTTCAAAATGATACCAATATCACTATTCCAGGAAATTTCAATTTTTTCCTTGATGGAGGTGCGCCCTCTTTCTTTAAAAGTCCATTATCTCCGTTCCTAAGGCCTCATTGGAAAAATTTTTCAAACAAAAGTTGTAGATTGAGACCCTAGGAATAATTATGGTTATTACAAAAATTTCGATTGGACCCCTCCCTCCCCTTCCAATCACGCATGATACGTATGCAAACCACCTTTGATGAACTTTTATTAGTCAGGAGGGAAAAAATAAATACTGTTAACAGTTGATTCGATTGAAATCTGACCAAATAATTCGATAAAAGAAAAGCGGTTAGGCCATTTTTTTAAGGATCTCTTTATTAGAGAGCCCTTCCTTTTTCCAAAAATGTACCTATTTCTGTACCTAAGGCCCCAATTGAAAAAATTTTCAAACAAGAATTGTAGATTGAAATCATATGAGTAATTTTGATCATTACAAAAATTTCGATTGGACCCCTCCTACACTTTCAATTTTACATAATATATTTATGAAAATCATCAAGTGATTTACATAGGTGTAATGTATTATGCGAAATTGAAGAGGAGGAAGGCGTCCAATTGAATTTTTTATAATAACCGAAAGTATTCCTAGTATCTCAATTTACAACTTTCGTATGAAAAAATTTTCAAAAGCGGCGTCAAGGATGGAGTTAGGGGACTTGGGGGTTGAACACAAAAAAAGGGAAGTGTTGAAAAAGTGACATAATGGTTGATTTTTTAGACTGATTTTGTTTGTTTTTTTTTTTTGCAAATCAGAGAGGGGAAACGCCGGCTACATAATTTTGATACAAAATTCAATCAAATAATAAGAAATGACGCAGAAGAAAGTAAGAAAAAAAATGATTTTGTAAAATCAAATTTTTGATTAAGTATTTAAAAAATTTTTTGAATATTTTGCAACGAGAAAATAATTAAAAATTCGGCTAAAAACAGTACCAGTTCTGCAAATTTTGCAAAAAAAAAACATATAGAAAAGAAAAATTAGCCAAATATGCTCCGAAAGGCAAAAAAAAACTGGAAGTTTGACGAATATTTTCTGAAAATGCAAAATATTTCCCAAAAATGGCTAAAATATGCTCTAACAAATTGAGCTCATTTTGCTAGAAATTTTATGAAACGTGCTGATTTTTCAAATATTTCCCATCTATGTACAAATAGTTCGCGCTTGAAAAATTTGTTCAAGTTGAACATACAAATCCCAGCCCTGATAATTATTATTTTTCTCTGATTTTGAATCTAATAAATATACCCCCCCCCCCCCTTCCCTAAAATAATGCAAAAAATCGATAGGTAGCCATAGAGATACTTATAAAAATTAAAAGCTGGAAATTACTGAATTTTCAATTTTTACTATTTTTTTGCTTAAAACATTTTCTTTATAAGTATATTTATGTATTTTTGTCTGTTCGGAAGCAAAAAAAAAATTGAGCAAAAAGAAGTGAAAATTCACATTAAAGCTAAAATTGAAACTTTTTTGTGGCTTTCAAAATTCCTTAAAACATCAAAACTGAATGGAATTTTTAGAAAAATTGAAAATTATAAAAAATTAAAGCAGAAGAGAATTATTTTCCGAATCCCATTTCAATGAAAATTCAAAAAGTCATTTGAATTTTGAAAAGTTTTCCAAGTTCAAAAAAGTCAGACAAAATATCTAAAAGTCATTGTGACGAATTTTCGTCCCTAAATGAATTTCGTAATCGATTTTTTTTGAAAAATTTTCGAAATTCAATTCCAAGTACAAAAAGTCAGTAGAAATCTGAAAATTTTTTTCAAATTCGAAAAAATCCGGCAAAATGTCTAACAGTTAGCCTTAGGTAAAAAGCTGTATGACAACATGTTCGATTTGAACTTTCTTGAAATTTTCCAAGCCCAAAAAGTTATTTCAGTTTTGAAAAATTTTCCAAGTTTAAAAAAGCCAGAAAAAATATCTAAAAGTCATTCTTAAAAATTTTATGTCCAAAAAAGTCTGACAAAATGTCTGAAAGTTGAGGTAATATCTGAAATTTTTCAAATTGAAGAAGTCTGCCTGATAAAATATGGGAAAATTACCCTGATTTCAAAAATTTTCTTAATTCAAAATGTCTAAAAGTCAGCATCATCTCTGAAATGTATTCAGTTCACCAAGTCCATGGAAATTTGAAAATTTTTCCATGTGCAAAAAAGTTTGACAAAATGTCTAAAAATCCTCGTCGAGGAATTTTGTGATAGAATTTATGGACGCGATCTACAAAAGAATAAGACATATCCATGTCAAGAAAAAATTCTTGTAAAATCTTTTCAATCAGCAGCGCAGCCAGTCTTTCAAGAGGTCAGGGGTCTTCGCGAAAAAAAAAATTTCATGTAAAATCAAACAAAAATTATTCATTATTTCATCAAAAAAGTAAAAATGTGGGGGGGGGGCGAAGCGAGAGCGAAAATTTTTGTAGAAAAGGGCATTCAAAGCTGAAATTTCATAATTTCCCCCAACTTTTTAGTCGTCAAGGGGGGTAGACCCCCTGGACCCCCTCCTTAAGTACGACACTGAAGTCAACTATTTTTAAACCCCTCGGTAACACTGTCTTGTATAACAAAGTGCTGCCAAGTCATTCATAATTAATAAATAATAACGGTAAGTATAAAATTTTTAAAGTAATAATTTTTTCGGCACTGGAAAAAAATTCAACCAATAGCGCAACCTGCATTTGTTCAAACTTCAGAGAAAGCATAAAATTAGCTAATAGAAACGATTCAAAAAAAACTCTCCTCTTGTAGAAAGTGCTTCCCACTGTAGGGGGTACTTTCATTCAATTCGTATATTAACTCATTGTTGGTAGCTGTTGGAGCGCTGCCGTCTGCTCCTAGTCCAACTCCAAGTCATTTCGTTCATGTGTTGGTGTGTAGTGTAGTATTTTTGTAATGTTTGTTTAATTTGTTAAATCAGCCCTTTCAAGTTTAGCGTTCGAGTTTTTCAGTGTCGCTGTCGCATATCGCATATGTTTGGTGTGTATGTGTGGGTTCGGTTATGTTCGCGTCGCGTTGTGCCTTGTGCAGTTCAGTTCGGACGAACACGTTGTCGGTGGTATTGTGTTTTTTTTGCATCGATGGTGTAATATACTTTACAACAGTGAATAATGATGAAAAACTTCGCGATATTCGGGTAATTTTTTTCACGTTTCACGTGCGCATTGTATTGTATTGTAGTTTCTTTTTTTTTACTTCGATGAAAAATCTCGTGTAGTCGAATTGTATATCAAGAGTTTTTCGTTCGCCTTCCGGGTTTGGATTCTCGTAAAATTCGTTTGATTGACAAAGCTTAATTGTATTGTTGTTAGAAACGTGAAAAAAAAAGAACCGATAAATTATTTAGATTGGAAATGGTTTAAAAATTCAGCACCCATGGCCGCCGCCGATTCGATATTACCAAGGTATAGTCCGATAGTCATTTTTATATACGAGATTTTGTCGTGTTTTTCGGCAGCTTTTAGCCAAATTAAATCGACCGTTGTGTTGGTCGGAGTGGACGTAGACTTGATATTTCCATGTTTTTCGTACTTTTTTTCACCATGTGTGATGCTTCGTGTAGATTTCATAGCCCTCCCAGACTTGTTGAGAGTTTTCAACGTTACCGGTGACTGGATTTTTTTACGATTTATTTACCTCTTCGAGTTCGTCAGCCATCGTGTGGTAGTGATTTCGCCAAAGAGTACTCGCGAATACCTTGTAATATGGATCTCGTTTCGATGCCGGATAACCTCGTGTTTAATTACCCTTATATGAAAAATGTTGGAAACCGATTTCCTCGTTTAAGGTGATTTTCTCTTCGTTAATATCGATCGAGTTTCCAAAATTGTGTTTTATTAAGGTTATTGATTCTTAATTCACGAACGTAACCCTGGCCCAAGTCGAGTACTTCGATTCGATGGCAGCGATGTAAAATCTATGTACTGAGTAAGGAAAACACGTCGATTCGTGTAAAATAAACGTTACATGGCGACGATGATGATTCATGGAGGTTGAAATCATACTTTTTAATTTTCTCGTCGACTCGGTTCGTTCATATCCGCACATAAAAATACAAAATACAAGTACATGTGTTGATAAGAGAGCAAATGCAGAAACGTTATTAATTTTTGGCATACGAAATGAAAGAAAAATTCAAGAAAGAAATATACTCGTTTGATTATAGTACGAAGCTGTAACCGTAATTCCTCCGAGGATGGATTTTAAAATCTCGCCGTTTCGAATTCAAAAGTGAACACGACGTCCCAAACTGGGAACTTGTCAAGCTCGAAGAGATTGCATCGAGATGAGTTTAGAATTGAATAACTTTGGATGGTTTTTTTTTTCTCTCGTGTTTAATTAAAAGTTTTATGAGCTTGGTGAGAGTTTCAGCCGAGATAGAATTATGTAGCCGAGGATTTCTTATCAATTAAAATTATTGTTTTGTTAGTGTTGTGTAATGAAATGTCTGAAGATTACTTTAGTTTGTTTTGCCGAGTTGTAGGTGTCGGAATTTTTTTTCATTGAGATGTTATCGCAGGTTTTGTGACGAGAATGAGTTGAGACAAGAGGTAATCGTTGGATATGGTGAACTTTGATTCGATGTAATTTTTTCACGGTTTGAGGTCGTGTTGATAATAATATTGGTTTGATTGTAATCGATTTGTGTGAAGTGAAAATTGGAATTCACTTTTTATTATGATCAGTTTCGAAATTAAAATTGAAGACTTTCGAAGAAATTAACGTCAAAAAAATTTGATTTGATGATTTAGATGATAAAAGTGTATTGGAATGCGACAGATCATGGTCAGTTGAAAAATATGTTGTTATATTTTTATTAAATGGGTTTCTCATCATTATCAAAGGAACAGATTCCAAATTTTTATTACTGAAAATCGACTTTCGATAAATCGATTTTTTCCGTAGATTTGTTTTTTAACCAAAATTACCTAATTTCTGTTGTTTTTTTAAAAAATTGAGCTGTCTGAGGTCGTGAAAGTGCTGAAAAAGTCCTCCATTTGAGTTTTGACAAACTGGTGTTGAAAATCGAAAATGTATCGAATTTGGTTCAAAATTCCTGCATCTCTAGTTCAAAATTCGTTGAAAATACTTTTTTTTTTCAGTTTATCATTTTGAAGGAATTTGAGCCTTTGAACGCCTTTTTTGCAAAATGTTTCCCTTACTTCGCTTGAGCTCAATAAATGGCTTATTTTAACTGACAGTCTAATGATGGTTTTTTAATATGTAATTAGTTTACAAATGAAATCACACTCCTTCTCTTCACTATTATCTCATTCTCCCCAACGAATGACTGTCTCACTTGGCCATTGATAAATCAACTTAATCCATTTTGAATAAGATTAGAAGTGTCTTTCAAGGGGAGAGGAGGAGCTTGTAAACTTGAAAAACAACTTACTGAAGATGTTGAAAAATTCCTAAAAAGTGTTGAATTTTGATTTGGAAATTTTGTTGGACACCTAAAATTGTAAATCTAAGAGTGAAAAATCTATTGTTTCTAACGTATTGATGCCTCGTTATTTAGATGAAGAAATGATTTTTTTAAATTTTCGACCAAAAATCGAAGTTATCGATTATCGATTTTTTCGATTTTTTTAATATCGAGTTTTTCATGTAAAAAATAATTTTCTGAGTCGATTCATTTTATTTGGGATAGAAAATAACCTTATTCATTTTTTCCTTCGAATCGATAATATTGAGTTAGTAAATGAAGTAAGAAAATTGATTTTTTTTTCAAATTTTCGATCAAAAAATGCATTTTATCGATTATCAATGTGTTCAATGTTTATTGAAAAACAATTTTTTGTTCGAAATATTTTTTTATGCGCCGATTTGTTAATAATGAGAATCGAAATTTTCATTTTTTTTTGCTGTGGAAGTAACTGGATTCATTTTTTTCCCTATTGAACTGGTAACAAAACATTAACTTTTTCGACCAAATCAATAATACTGAATTTTATTAGCATTTTTCTATTTTCGATTAAAAAATCGATTTATTCGATCTTTGTTGAAAATCGATTATTTATCGAAATAATTTTAATGACTCGATTGTTTTATAATGAGAATCAAAATTTTGATTTTTTTGCAAATGAAACTATCTGGATCCATTTTTTCCATCGAATTTGTAATACTTGGTTCGACTCAAGAAAAAAAATCGATTTCTTCTATTTTTGATTGAAAAAACGATTCGATTTTTGATCGAAATCATTTTTTGTGAGAGGATTTTTCCGAAGGTAATTTACCTACTTTGAGTTTCTTATTTTATCGCCACTGAAATTTAAAAGTACATTAATTTTGTTTTAATCGACGTTTTTTTCGACAGATCGATAGTAATAATTATTGATTAATAGACAAAAGATTGTTTTCTTGGCAAATTAATGATGTTTGTTTCAAAAAATGATGGTTTTTTCAATTTTTAAAAAATTATAATTTTTTCAATTTTCAAAAAATTTTTGTATTTTTTGAATTGTATTGAAATGCTTAGACCTACGTAATCGATTTTTATAAATTTCCTAGCAAATACCTTTTTTTTTTTTCATTTTCTAGAAATAATCGGTTTTTTGAGTTTCAATGAAATAATCGATTTTTATCCATTTTTAAATAAATAATCGTTTTTTTCGATTTTTGAGTAAATGATCGATTTTTTAGTTTTTCATCTCATTAATTTGTAGCAGATTGATAAATTATTTCAGTTTAAAAAAAAAATTGTATTCTGAATATGGGAAATCGTTTTTCTACTAAACCAATTAGTTTTCAGTACATGAGCACAAATATTGTTTTTTTTGTCCAATTAATGATATTTGTTTCAAAAAATAAGAATTTTTTCAATTTTCCTACAAACACCTAATTGTTTTTTCTATTCTCAGAGGAATTGGTTGATTTTTTGAATTTTAATGAAATAATCGGTTTTCATCAATTTTTGAACAAATAATATTTTTTTTCGATTTTTGGGCAAATGATCGAATTTTTCATCTCACTGATTAATTATTTTAGTTTTTTTTAAAAATTGTTTTGAATATGGGAAATCGATTTTCCACTAAACCATTCAGTTTTCAGTAAATGGACACCTACTGACCCTTCGATCAATTGAAGAATTCTTGGATTTATTACTTTCAATAGACCTATACGAGTGTTTCTATCTAACAAAACTACTTCCTAATCAATAACAGACGATTTGAACACCAAACGAATAATATTTTGAAGTTGAATTTTCAATTCCTAATTTTTTATTGCAATTCAAATAGTTCTGTGCAAATTTTTACAGAACAAAGTGATGAAAATTGAATGTATTTTACTTTCCCTCCTCTCCCCTCTCCAGCTGCACAAAAAACCGCTGGAAAATGTTGGAAATGAAAGTCTAGCTTTTTCAAATTAACTTTGAAGTCTTCTGACACCTCTTTTAACCACCCAAATCAGGACAGGGTGCCCTTCTGTTAATTAATTTTTCCAAACTGAAGAGACCTGAGATTTTAACTGAAAGCGAAACCAAAATTGAAGTAATGAAAAGTCATTTTTTCAACTCTGATCCTTCTTCTATTACTTCTACCTATTGCTATTTCGAAATCTCCTAACAATTAATCACTTGCATTGTGTAATATCTCACACCGAATGAGGCAATACCCCCATCTGCTATCCATATTTACTCTACCAGCTTTCAAAACACCATCCTTATGATCTCTATTATTATCCCTTTGGAAATCCAAATCCTCATTATATCGACAATCAATCGTCCTAACAAAAGACCACCTCAGCTAAGAAAATATTCTCGACGGTTGGACAAAATGATAAATGTTATCCAAGCAGACCACAATTGGTTCAAATGAATTCCTCGAAACACATTTCGATTTCATGTTTGGGTTTCGCTTTCCGCGTACACTATGGTAATTTGGCGACTAACCTACGCACAATAGGCGATAATTTTCCATCATTGAAAAGGTCAACGTTTATTCAATTGGAATTTACTCTCGACGAGCTCGATTGGTCAAGATTTAGATATCGCGAGTACCAATAAAACGATCATTTTTTAAAACTCTGTTCGCATTTTTTTTTCGACGAGTTTTTTTATTTTTTTTGGAATTTGAAAACCCCTGCGCTCGAATACTTACTCATGTTTGTTGACACAATACGATGGCATGCGTCCGCATCCGTTTTATTCTGGCGGATTATTTTTCGAAACAGCGACATTCTTCGTATTATGAAAAAAAAACCTAAGAGAAAGAGAGAGGAAAACTAGACGTAATGATATATACGATGGCGTACGTGTGTTTATATGTAGTACACAATATCCTTATCACATGCACACAATTCGTATATTTTTTTACTGTTTACAACACTCATTCGTACATAAGGAAGAGGTTGGTGGGCGTTTTAACGTCGCGATGCATGCCCTCGCCCCCTTCCAACGACACCACTGTCATCGATGTACCTCAATTTCGCCCGAGCATCGTGTAGTGGCGGTGGCATTTTTCAAGTGGTGGCGATATCGCTGTGCTTTGCCAATTTGACAAAAGGTCTGGCTGGCCAGCTAAAAGCTCCTCGCATTGATTTAAACGTGTATTAATGTACATCGCACCTTGACCAATTAAATTACTGGTACGTGGTGTGATATGGAAAGCTCGACGTAGTGCATCGTCATCCTCACACTCGTCACGTTTGCAACCAACGCGAAAAAATTCGCAGTGAAATTACCCATCCGAGACATAGTCGAGTACTCGGGCTCTCGAAATACAAGCCGAATATCGGTCCTCGAGTCGGAATCGTATGCAAATGGAAAAATTCAAGAATCAGTCGGTCGTTGGGTATAAACATGGTGTATTTTAGAGGATTATAATTACGTATCTATGCGCTGTGTTTACGAACGAAAAGAAAGCATCGTGGTTTTCTTTCACTTCGATGCACTTGTTTAGAACAGACCAAACGTTGATTCTTGATGCGAAGTTGTTAATAATTTGGCGTTAGAAAAATTTCTCATCTCGTTCATTGAACGTATAATAAAAACAATCTAATTTGGCAAGCTGTATTTTGTTTTACGTCTTGAGACGTACCATTGCGATTTTTTTTACGATTCGAGACTCCGGAGGGGAATTATAAGTGAATTTCTAGTACGTATCGGATGTTGATTGTGTGTTAGGGGGTTTCGACGAGATTAATAATTGATTCGGCTGGCTCTTTGTATGCACAAAGCTACCTGGAATTTTAAAACGGATCGTCTACGTTGTAAACTGTTTCACTGGGGTAATTTTTCTACTCAAAAGGAGCTAATATGTACCATCGATGTAATTTTATGCAACTTTTGAAATGGAAATTAGATCTAAGCTGCGAGGATATATCTCGTTGCTTATTTTAAAACGTAGGTATCTGAAAGAAGTAATAGAAGGTTATCTCTAAAGAAGTACATAGTCTTTTCCGTATGGATTTTAAATTTAATAAAGTCTGGTATTTAATCGAATAACTTTGAGTATCGATACGAGCCAGATATGTTATATTAATAAAAACTAACGAATCGAAGGTTTGATTATCTATTTTGTAATGTGATTCGTATTTACGATTTTAGCTATTTCGTAGTATTTGAGGGAAAATCGATTCGATATTTGAAAATGACAATCGAATCGGATGAATTGAATTGTAGAAAAGCTATACGAACTCGTTAGAATGGGAAATACTTGTATTAATATGAAATAGGAAATACGTACGTAGTCGTACGTGTCTATCTGATCGAGAAATGATGCCTGTGTCGTGCAGTGGTCAAAAAAATAGTTTGAAATTTTTCCAAATGTTACGAGTATATGTACTTGGATATATGACGGAGAAAATGAATCGTCGAAGTATACATGATAACTTGGCAAGGGAGGGGGGATGAAAGGGTATTCATTTTTTTAGCATGGATATGAAGTATTTTTAACGAGTTGGTTTTTTGAAATTATTTTCTGTTTAGATCGAGTAGTTTGCTTTTTTATTTGTAATTATCGATTAATTTTAAACGTACTTGAACATAAATTGATAAAAATGTTATCATATGGAGGAAAATTTTGAAGGAATTTTTAATCAATGATTAAACTTCCGAGATATCGATAATGAGAATTTATCGTGAAATGATTTTCGACTTTATATTGGCGTTAGAAATTGGCTGCAATGAGGAAATGTACATTGAATTTATTATTCATTCAAGTCGACGATATTCACGAGTGTTTTTTGATTATTTTTTATGATTTTTATGAAAATAATTGTTATAAATTTTATACTTTTTAGAAATTTTTACCCTTACCTGCAAAATTTTTATGTACCTTGGATTAAATGCCTGAAAGCTGATTGGTTTTTGAATTGATTGTTCAATTTTTCGAAGACCACTCGATCTCAAAAAAATTATTTGAATAATGCTCTTAGTCTAATTACAACTAAAACGAATGAAAATATTAAAGGATGGATTTTTGAACATTTCAGATTAGCTCACTCACGAATATCTGAAAAATTGGGGTGGGGGGAGTCACTGGAAAATTTTATTTTTGAAAATTGGGAAATATAATGAAAATGAAGATAAAGTTGAAAATTGCGAAACATTTGCTGCACGAATGAAATAAAATTGATGATATTCTTCACATCTGCCATAAGTTGTAAGTTTTAGAAAAAATTCAACTTTTTGAGTCATTTTACAAAAAGTATTGAATGGATTTTGCAGGGGTTGTTTTAATGGCTATTATTAATAATTGAATTGATGAATTTTGATGCTCAGATCACTGTCAGATGTTCGTTTAAAAATCATAAATAGAAAATATGGCAAGTTGTATACTATTTGAATGATGAATATTGATGACAAAAATGTGAGAATTTTGAAAATTCGCAGAAAATCTCATCTGAAAATACATATGATTCAGATTTATATTTCAACCATTTATGTAGGTACAAAAATAAAAGTATCCTTGGAACTTTTTTCAGATTTTATGAAGTTGGGTTGGAGAGGGGGGCTGGTATTGGTCTTGAAATCACTTGAAAAATTTTATTGAAACTAGTTTTTAATTGAGAAGAAATTCACCCAGAAAAAAGAACGAATAAAAAAAGGATGATTTTAAAAAAACGTGTTTCGATCAATTTTTCAATTGAAATCCCCTCGAACATCAAGAATTGTTTCGTTTAAAGGACATCGTATCAAGCAACTATTGCGAAAATTTTCATGTGCCAATATCGATTTTTTTTGTTGGTCAATTTTTCAAACGTTTTGAAGAACAAACTCTGAACTGCTTTTTAACAGTTTTACTTCAAAAGTACATAATTATACTTTTTTGCTGTCTATGATCATTTTTTGATTTTTAGAGTATCTTTTGTGAATTGAAATCACAACGTTCACTTTTTTTTCCATTTTCAGTAATTCATGCCTGTCATTTTACTTCAATTTCATTTGAGGAACATGAAAGTAAACAAATAATACTTAAATTCAGTATTTTGCAATAAAGATTTGAACATAATTACAAATCCCCAAAAACGCATCTATGATTTTAGAGATTTTCCTTTCAAAAGAAATCATTTTATCAGCCATATCACTAAATTAAAAATTAAAAATTGAAAAAAAAATTGAAAAAACCAAAAACTAAACCAAATTTTTCTCATTTTGAAATGAAATTCACATGGGATTATTGCTCAGAAAAATACCAAATAAAATACAAGTCGTCGTTCATAAACGAGAATTAAATCAGACTGGTCAATTTTTAGCTACAAAAAAAGGAGGAAGAAAGATGAAAAATACAATGGAATTTTTTTTATTCTCCAAGAACAGGCTATCTAACAAAATCCCGAATACTTAAAAGCAGAAGTTTCGCCGGATTTTTAGCAGTACTTTTTCGTAATGAAAATATCCCCTCCCCCTTGTAAAATCATACTTTCACAACATCGCAAAAAATTGCTATAAAAATTTATAATTTTCAAAAAATCATGCTAATACAAAAGGAACCAAAAAACAAGATGATAGAAAGTAAAAATAATGAAAGTCGTTTTCCTTAAGAATACAAAGAAACATGCTAAAATTATTAATTTTTAAAGAACAAGAAATTAAGAATGCCATTAATGATTTTTTTTAAATCAATTTTTGACGTAGACTGAAGTCAAGTTAGTGCTCGAATTCATTCTCACCAATGAAAATTGGTAATTTCACGCAGGAAATAGGATCATATCAAAATTACCTACTTTCATTTTCCTGTATGAGGTTTGTTATAAATCAGAAAAAAATTGCACTCAACTTCACACCCTTATAGAAAAGAAAGATATTTAATGCAACAATTTCATTTTCTTCCACCCTCTAAGAATGTTGAAATTTTGAGTTTGTCATTCAGACATTACAGGGTCTGAAATTAGCCAAAATTTACATTTTTTCTTTTATAAAATAAAAAATGAAATGAAGAGATTGTCAGAGGATTTTCGATTTGAACCGAAAGTTTGTCCAAGGAATGAGCTCTCAAGATAATTCAATGTTTTTTCAAAAATGGCGATTATTTTGTTAAAATAAAACTGAGGGTGGATATTTTTCTTCTCACTACTCTCTGAAAGTTCCTTGTAAGTGACGGACGAAAAATTTTCACCCTTACCTTGATCTCAATACAAGAATCAAAGTTGAAAATTTTGAAAAAATTATTGCTAAGGTGTAAGATTTTTTCAAAAATTGTTCTCAAGCCAAATTGTGCAGATATTTTGTATATTCTTCTTCGAAAAATGCAGTAAATGAACATTTTTCCACACTAATATTCATTAAATAAGGTAGGAGGTAGAATTTGACAAAATTTTACCAATTCCTTCAAATACAGTATAACACATTTTCCCAAAAATTGTTGTTGAAAAGCTGGTAAACTTTAAAAGCAGATTTCCTGTGAGAATTTTTACTGTAAATCGAAAATCTTCTTATCTATCACTTCATTTTGTTTCTTACGTTATAAAAGTATGATAAATTTTCAATTTTGAGTCATTTGAGGACTTAAAACATTTGAATTACCTACAAACTCTAAATTTCAAATTTAAAAAAAAAATTGTAATTATGAAAGATTTGCAGGGGAATGAAATTGGAATTTTTGCACTACATCTATTTCTTTTTTTATGGGTGAATGGGGGTAACGGACTAACGGTCCAGTTATTTGGTCCTCTTGAGATTACTTTTCGATGTACAAATAACTCTCGAGGTGATAATGCTAGAAAAAAACTAAATAGCTCGTTGGAATCAGCGTCACTTCTTGGCCATTTCTCATAGGAATCAATTTTATAGCATAGGTAGTTAGTAGGCCCAAAAAAGTTATGATTTGCAAAAAATCGAGTTATTGACATGGATATGTCTTATGGCTAGGGTCAATCCTAAAATTTTGTCCATTTTTTTGTTTATTTTTTGTGTTCGTAAAAACCGTCACGAAATTCCTTGACGATGACTTTTAGACATTTTGTTAAACTTTTTTGGACTTGAAAAATAGATTTTCAGACATTATATCAGATTTTTTTGCACTTAAAAAATTTTTAGACTGGGAAAATTTCAACTTTATGGTCTTGAAAAATTATTTGACAGAGTTTTATACATTTTGTCAGACTTTTTGGGACTTGGAAAAATTTTCAGATTTCCAGAAATGGCAGGGACTTTTTTCAAACTTTTGATAACTTATGAATTTTAAAAAGACATATCCCTCTACCAAGATGTCCGCTTGAAGATTGAATCTATTTTTTTTCATATCTTTGTGGTCTAAATGTGGACATTAGTTGTCTTGTGGTGAAATTGATGAAATAAGAATCCATTTTTTAAGGCCCCCTTCTTTTTCGAGAGTTCACCCCTTTTCAATGATTCCCCTATTATTGTTCCTGAGGCTCCAATTGAAAAATGTTTCAAACAAAAGTTGTAGATTGAGATCTTGGAAATAATTTTGGTTCTTACAAAAATTTCGATTGCACCCCTCCCACCCCTTCAGTTGGGATTAATACTTATCAAAATGATGTATTATGCAAAATTCGAGGGGAGGGAGGGGCGAAATCGAAATTTTTGTAATAATCAAAATTATTTCCTAGATCTTAATCTGCAACTTTTGTTTGAAAACTTTTTCAATTAGAACAATTTTTTTCAATTTGTAGCAAATTTCACGCAGGAAAACGAATGTAGATAATTTTCTGCTTGAAATTCTAATTTTCACTGATCAAAACATCTCAAGCACTATCGATTTCAGTCTACACCACGCAACAAAAATTTCTAAATTTCACCCGTCGCATCTCTCCTGGGCACAAAAGGGTTAAACATGTTTCCCGCTTCAGCATTAGCCATATTCCACGCATACGAATCCGTCGTCCAATCTTATATCTCATCTCTGTACAACAGTTCACCATGTGCTGAGCATTAACTAATTCATCCAAGCATTCCGTATATAATCATCTTAATAAAACCCTTTTTAAATATATATTTGAAGACGACTCGACTCGTGAACGACGCTTGGCCGACAGTGTGAAGAACCAGCGTATTAGACGAAGAGACAGCCATAGATAGATAGCGAGATAGAGATGGAGAAAAACATCAATACAGATGAAGCGAACAGTAGCAGGGATATTGGATAGTTGTGTACCATGCACGTATGATATTCATGACGTATCCGACAAATGTGTAATATTTTTCCATATACGGAGGTGTATACGAGTACGCTGGTAGTAGAGGATACGTACTCGTACATAGACATCACGATGATGATATCTTGTGTACATAGAGATATACAAACGTGTGTATGATACAGATATAAAAAAAGAAGTATTACAGTCGAAAAACGTCCGTCGGTTTTATTATACGTACTATTTACGCGTTCATTAACAACAATGCTGGCGAATATTAACCGCCATAATAGGCTTATTATACCCAGGTCTCTATATAATACCGAAGTTAAACTAGATTAGCGTAGGGGGAATATCTGACGGTGAGTTCGCGCTTCGCGATGACACCACACGAGTCTATCTCTCTCTTCGAAGTACTAAATTATGTCCGAAACGTGCCAATCAGATGGACTCGGTCCCAAAGCGCCCAATTGAGTGTTTAAATGTACATCGAAAATACATTTGGGCGATATCAGCTGCTAAGCCAAAACGAGTACGCATCGATTAGTCGTGCGGTTTGAAAATGTGCAAGAGGAAATATTTCCAGTCGTGTCAACTCGTATAATCTTTAGATTAGATCTTTTTGTCTTAGAATGACATCCCTATTGTATAATGTTTACCTACATGTTCATTTGCTTGTGTTACAGAATGAAACAGGCGGATTTGGTGGAAATTTCCGGCACAATGGAAGACATCGTCGATACAGTACAGGACCACTCTTTTGGAGAGTATAAACTGGTTTATAATTGAGTTAATACTGTTCAAAAGGTGGAACTTGTTGGGTATCTTGCAGCAAACCTGAGTTAGGCTTTTGCAAAAGCCACATAGTTTAGATACCTACGCGTTTGTTATCTTTACGATTAGATTGGTTTGTCAATTGATAAGAGTTAAGCTAGTTTTAAGACGAATTTGCAGATTTCCAATCGATTGGAATTTTATCGAGGGAAAAAAAGGTAACGTTTGCATAGTTTTTTTTTACCTCACGTAGTATTTTTTATCGTTAGCACGCTAGTATTTTTTTATCCGAGCCTAGAGGTACCTTCGTTTATAAAATTAGGCAATTTTATTAACACCTAAATTAACCCTAGGACAGGTTTTCTTTTTTCGTGTACTCGTTGTGTAAACTCGTCGTTAATTTTTTTCTATCGATGTGTAAATTCGTAGCTAGAACTTTTTACCTAGGTTAATGCTTGGTTTATTTAATTTTTCGAGTAGTGCATGCGAATTGACCATCACGTAACACTATTGAGAATTAATTTTCAAGAGATAGCGAAAAGTATTTAAGTCGATCGCGACACCACCCTTCTGAGTGGTATGAACTTATTTTAGATGTTAATACTGTTCAGAAGGCAGTAGTCGAGATTGACCAAGGATAATTTCGCCGATGGTTTTTTTTCTTTTTATCAAAGGTGCCACGATGTCATGTAAAGCGTTACCGAGAGAGAGTTTTTTTTAAAATAGTTTTTACTCGCTAGATGGAGTATTTGCATTTCAAACAAATTCGCGAGTGATTTACATAATGATCGGGGAGTACCTACCGGAGTCTTATACTAATCGTAGCGAATCGCTTTGAAGTGAATTGAACGCTTTGAATAATGGCGAATTTAATCGAAATTTGTAATTTATGTAATTAATATTTATACGCGGTTATTGTAGTATTTTTTATGTTGAGAAAGTAGCGTAATGTTAGATGAGCTTGATTTTAATCAATGTAAAGTATCAATTGAGTAGTGTTGAGATTTTACGATGGTGTTTTTGTTGTTATGTAGGTAATTATTTTTGTTGAGTTGTTGGGTTCGATGGATTTGGAGGAGGAGGGGATTATGGTATGTTGTACCGAATAATTGTTCGTGGGTTGTTCTATTTATTGCTGGGATCATTCGAAACGTCCGTGAAAGTATTCGAAATGGGAGTGAAAATGGTCAAATTATGATACCTGTTCAAAATATTTTTAAAAATTGTAAAAAAAGAAAAAAAAAGTAAATATTGTACACAGGGTGTCTACTGGTACAAAATAGTACAAAATTACACGAATTTTTCATTTCAAAAATTCAAATTTTCTCTTTTATTATAAAAAAATTCACGACCTTCAATTGGAAAAAGCTTTATTTTGCAACAAAAAAATCGAGAATAAAGTCCCACTGGGGTTGCCAAATATGTCTAAGTGGAACCTTTTTCGATGAGGAGGGGGAGGGGTAAATATGTCAAAATGAAACCTTTTCCTATGGAAGGTCACACTTGTGTTTTTATTCAACTCTACTTTTGTTTTATCAATATTCAATTTTAAAGAATCATATTTTTTAGTTAGAGTATGACCATAGATTAATCTATAAAATAGATAGCCGGCCCGTGTATAAAAAAGTCTCGCTTATTTTGTTCAAATGGAGCTGGTTTTCCGTCTAGTTATGAAGCTATTTCACAGATGGCGGTTACGTAGCAGCATTTTCAGGATGGAAAGGGGAAAGATGTAGACTTATTGCGAACTCGCGCATGTTCATTTTACGACGCCCTCTATCACAAAACTGTGCAACTTCATTTTTTTTAAAGGTTGACTAACCTAGCTGCTGTTACGTGCACACCGATAGAACTGTCTTATTTGGTTAAAGTTCTCAATTTTTAGTCAAAATAACCATTTTTTTGTCAAAATTATAATTTTTTGTCATTTTTTATTTTCTAGTCTAGTCCAAACAGTAATTTTTTGTTAAAATTGTCAATTTAGGTCAAAATTGTCAATTTATGTCAAAATTGTCATTTTTTGATCAAAATGATGATTTCAAATTAGAAATTGTCATTTCAAGGTAGAAAGTGTCATTTTTGGTCAAAATTGTCATTTTAAGGTAAAAATCGTTACTTTTGGTCCAAATCGTATTTTTTAGTAAAAATTGTCATTTCATGGTAAAAATTGTCGTTTTTGGTCAAAATTATCATTTTAAAGTAAAAATTGTCATTCTTTGTCAAAGTCGTCATTTTTTGTCAGTATTGCCACTTTTTGGTACAAAAGTGTCATTTTTGTCAAAATTGTAATTTATTAGGTCGAAGTTGTCAATTCAAAGTAAAAATTGCCATTTTTGGTTAAGATCATTGTTTTTCGTCAATTGTTATTTTTTTGTCAGACGTGTGAATATTTTAGTCAAAATTGTCATTTCAAGGTAAAAATCATCTTTTTGGTCATTTTAGGATTTTTTAAAAATGACATCAACATAAAGTCTGGCAAAATGTCGAAAAGTCACGGAAAATGTCTGGGTTACGGACAGACAGACGGACGGACACGTCGTGAATTTTATATATATGGATGGATTCCGGTACTTTTTTCCAAACATTTCGCCTTTCTTCGGGTTTTCGAAATCTCTGAACGTATTTCTTAGGTTATTTTGACCCCCAATCGAAAATATGTACGAGCGAGGGGGAGAGGAGTGGTGGATCCAAAATTAAAATGTTCTGACGTCATCAAATGAGTAATCAAAATGTATGTTTTTGGACATCTGAAGCCAATTTCTGAGATTATTTGACCAAACAAAAGTATAAGGTACGCCAAGGATGCGAGGGTCAGGGCTCAACTCAAAATTTTGGACTTGATTTGGATGTCAATGTGTAGGTATGTCTTTTGACCTCTGGAATCCGTTTTCGATGAGGTGGTTTTGTACTAAAATCGTTAGGAATCTGGGTGGGGGGGGGGATATAAAAATTTTCTGACGCTTTCGAGTGAGGTATCAAATTATTAATACATATGTTTGTTTTTTGACCCCTCGAGACCATATATGATGTCATTCCACTAGAAACATGAAAAAAAGTAGGGGTGGTGGAGGCTCGACTCAAAATTTTGGAAAATCTCCAACTAGTTATTGAGGTGTTTGTTTTTCAACCTTTGTACCAAGTTCGTCGCCTAGAAATTTTGTTTTGATTGGTGGGGGGGGGGGGAGAGGGGTTGATTACGCCCAAAGTCAATACAGTACGAAATTCGTCTATTAATACACGAAAAAGTCGAATTTTGTTTTTTTCACTTCGGTAGACACCCTGATAAAGATTGCTGACATTTTGAAAGCTGCGTTTTTCACGATTTTTTTTACAAGTTTGATGATACTCGACTTGATTTTTGTTGATTTTTTGCGAGTTACGAATATCGAAGGAATTCTTTTGGTCAGTGGCGTACACCTACTACTTTGTTGAAGCAAATGCTTCACTTTTTTTGGGGGGGGGGGGGGTGGGTAGGTGGGTAAGTAGTGAGAAGAAAAAAGGGAAAAGAAAAAAAGAAAAGGAAAAAAGAAGAAAAAAA
>FIZU01042858.1:0-10823 GCA_900064475.1 Pseudococcus longispinus | reverse complement strand
TTTTACTTCAAATTATAGAGTTGAAATTTACTCGAAAATCAGGCGAACCGTAGGCAAACGTGAATCCAGAATATCCCCTTAAAGCTAGATAATTGTCACAGGGAGAAAAAAATTTCAAAAAATTCAATCTAAAAATCCAAATAAAATTCAAGAATAACCTGCTGCAAAGACTCGCGAGATCAGCTAGATAATTTTCACAGTGAGAAAAAATTTTAAAAATTTTCACAGGGAGAAAAAAATTTCAAAAAATTCAATCTAAAAATCCAACTAAAATTCAAGAATAACCTGCTGCAAAGACTCGCGAGATCAGGTTACTACACATCTAAATATTAACATAAAGAGTCCGTTCGAGGTAAATAAGACAAAAGGGTGCTGGATATCTGGTTCCAAAAATGGTTTAAAGGTGAAATAGCAAAGAATTTCGTTACGTTACATAATCTTCAAAACGACTTCGACCCAAGTCGCAGTAAAACAGTAGAAAAATTGAACTCCTCGAACAGGCGCTGACAAGATAACAGAGTCATATTCTAAAACTAAACAAAAAAAAACCAAGACAAAAAGGGGGAGGAACTTAGATTATATATAAGCAGCACTACTAAATCATGCCCTGCAGCTGATCAGTACTACTAGCGACGAGGACGAAGCGAATATGAGGGCATTTGGGCTGCCGATGGTGGAGATGTCACTTTCATCAGTGCTGCCGTTTAATTCAATCTTGATGGAATTAAAATCACTCGTTTGAAACTGAAAAATACAATTAAAAATTAATCAAAGGTCAATGACAGGGCAAATATCTTATAAAATACGCTTACTTCAATGCTAGGGTTTCTCTTAGTCACCATGCTGACAGGATACCGGCGACTTGGGCGAAGGGTGATGCGAATGTGTGGGCATTTGGCTCTTTCAAATCAGTTCTGCCGTTTAATACATTCTCGATTGAATTAAAATCGCTCGATTGCAACTGAAAAATACAATTAAAATTAATCAAATGCCTCAAAGGTCAATGACACAGAGCAAATATACTTAAAAATACACTTAAATACTAGGTCTTCTCTTAGCCATCATGCTGGCAGGATATCGCAACGAGGGTGAAGCGTATGTGAGGGCATTTGAGGTGCTTTTGGCGGCGGTGCCACAGACTGCCTAGTTCTTTTGGAGGTGCCATTTTCAAATCGGTGCTGCCGTTTAATGCGACGAACTAGAATCACTCGATTGAAACTGAAACATTACAATTAAAATTAATCAAATGCCTCAAAGGTCAATGACACAGAGCAAATATATTTTAAAATACGCTTACTTATATACTAGGTCTTCTTTTAGCCATCATGCTCACAGGACACCGGCGACGAGGGTGAAGGGTCCCAATGACAAAGGTGTCACTTTCAAATCAGTGCTGCCGTTTAATTCAATCTTGATGGAATTGGAATCATTCGATTGCAACTGAAAAATACAATTAAAATTAATCAAATGCCTCAAAAGTCAATGACACAGAGCAAATATATTTTAAAATACGCTTACTTAAGGACACCGGCGACGAGGGTGAAGGGTCCCACTGACAAAGGTGTCACTTTCAAATCAGTGCAACTGAAAAATACAATTAAAATTAATCAAATGCCTCAAAGGTCAGAGCAAATATATTTTAAAATATGCTTGCTTAAATACTAAGTCTTCTTTTAGCCATCATGCTGACAGGACACCGGCGACGAGGGCGAAGGGGGCTGCTAATGGCGATGGTGGCACAGACTGCCTACTTCTTCTGGAGGTCACTTTCAAAACGATGCGGTTCAATGCGATCTTGATTGAATGAGAATCACTCGATTGCAACTGAAACATAATTAAAATTAGTCAAATGCCTCAAAGGTCAATGTCACAGAGCAAATATCTTTCAAAATACACTAACTTAATACTAAATCTTCTTAGCAATCATGCTGGACCAAATCTTGAGCCAAATGGCGACGAGGGCGAAGGTTGATGCGAATGTGAGAGCATCTGGGCTGCCGATGGGGAGGTGGTATCATCACTAATCCGGTATTACTCAATATACTCCGGCTGTCGTCGGACTGCAACTGAAAAATACAAATGAAAATTAAAGGCCAATGACGGAGCAAATATCTTTAAAAATATACCCACTTAGCCATCATGCTGGACTGAGCGAATTTTATCTCTTCAGCAGAATATCGTCGGTCACTTTCAACGAATTTGATCTTCCTCTCAATGCTGCTGCAGCCGTGTGACTTTCAGGCAACGAGGGTGAGATCGCTTTGGTGATACAGGCGGTGGTCGGTGGCAGCTTTCTCTTGAACTCAACGGCGACGTGGGCGAAGCGTGATGTGAATGTGAACGACTGCAACTGAAAAATACAAATAAAAATTAACCAAAGATTAGGGCAAATATCTTTTGGAATACACTTACTTGTATACTAGCTCTTCTCTCTGCCAGTAAGGACTAAGGATGAGACACAAGCTGCTTTGACCAATTGAACGGCGCAATCTCTGATCTTCCTCTCAATGAAAATCGCGAAATAAAACCGATATCTGAAATTAAAACGCGAAATTAATGCAATTAAAATAAAACTAGAGAAACAAAATTTTCAAAATTTGAAAACCAAAAAATACAGGCTATTAAAAAAATCAAAATCATTCACCAAAATACTTCACGACAAGTGTAGGAATGACAGCACACAACGAGCTTCCAATATTCTGGCAGAAGTACACCACAAGGTTGTCTATTGCGAAATGAAGCCCAATATCTGAAACCAAAACACTAAATTAAAATCAAAATGAAAATTACAGAGCACAAATTATTTAAAACCATCACATAGCACACCGATAACCCAAGGGAAGTAACACGAAACGCAAATATACCAAACTGGAACAGCTCAGAGCTCTGCACTGATGCACGTCTAGCATGCAACTGAGCACACCACATACCACCCGATCCGAGGTCGAGTAGCTTTTCGCATTTCTCTACAGTAGACAGGTTCTGACTCGACCGTAAAATGATAACAAACGTCCTATTGAAATGTACAACAAAAGCGGCTAGAGTTTGGGAAACCGGAATGAGTCACACATTTATAAGATTCATCGAATAATATTTTACAACCCACCTTTTCAAATGCAATAATAAAAGGGAAAGCCCAAAAAGCAGCACGTGTCGATACACAACCGGTCCTTTGAAATACAACAATAGCGGCTAGAATACGAGGAGCAGGTAACACCCTTATCAGAGGCACGTCCAACCCGATGCGGATTAAATTCGAAAACCAAATTTTAAAATTTACTGCCCTAATAAAAATAAAAAAAATGGAACGCTTCTATTGTAAGCGGTTCTCCCTTTGAAAAAATTTCAGCAGTAAAATTTATTGCCCCAATAAAGATAAGAGAGGTAGAATTCAATAGCTATTGTGTAAGGCACTCTCAATTTCAGGGGTTGGCAAACTAAAATGTAACCAAAATCACCAATTTGAAAAAATCGGATCTAAATCGAGAAACCGAAACGGAAACCAAATATGTAGTAGACATAACTGAAAAAACACAAATCAAAAATTTACAGTTGAAAACGTAACTAAAACGGGGAAACCGAAACCGAAACCAAACTTCCAATAACCGTTAATGATCAGCTCAAAACCATAACCGAAATACCAATAACGAAAACAGAAACAAAAATCAAACAGAAAAAAGAGATTTTAAATCAAAAACTGAAACCGAAACCAAATTCTCATCTACAGAAAAAACACTAATTGAAAACGAAATCAGAAACTGTAACGAGAATGGGGAAACCGAAATCTAACCAAAACCCAAAATCAAAAAAAATTTACGTTTAACCGAAACTGTAACTATAATTAACCGCAAATCAAAACCAAAAATTGTAAACCCCCCCCCCCCCTCAGGAAAAATTGAATCGAGGAATTTACAAAACTGAAACCGAAACTGTAACTAAATTACCATTAACTGAAACCAAAACCAATAACAATAACCGAAACGAAAAAAACTGCATTGAAATATATCACTGACATTCGGCTGGAAACGGCAACAGAAACGGGGAAACCGACACTTAATCGAATTAGAACCCAATAAAAACACTTAAAATAAGAAAACTGAAACTGAAACCGAAACCAAACTTCCGATAATCATTAATGAGTAATTCAAAACCTTGACCGAAATATCAATAACGAAAAACAGAAACAAAAATCATAAACAGAAAACAGATTCTAAATCAATAACTGAAACCGAAACCGAAACCAAACTTTCAGCTATTGAAAAAACATCAAATAAAAACGAAATCAGAAACCGTAACGAAAATAAAAAAGTGAAATCTAACCGAAACCAAAAATTTAAAAAAAATTGACCCCATATATAACAAGCTTAAAAGTTTAACTGAAACTGTAACTATAATTATTAATTAATCGTAATTGAAATAAAAAATTTTACCCCCCCCCCCCAATCCATTCGTTCATTCCTTCCTTCCTTCCTTCCTTCCTTCCTTCAAGAAAAATTTGAATCGAGGAATTTCCAAGACTGAAACCGAAACTGTAACCAAATTTCTATCAACTGTAACCAAAACCAATAACAATAACCGAAACGAAAAAAACTGCATTGAAATATATCACCAACATTCAACTGGAAACCGTAACTGAAACGGGGAAACCGACACTTAATCGAATTAGAAACTAAGAAAACTGAAACTGAAACCGTAACCAAACTGCCAATAACCGTTAATAAT
The DNA here is from genome assembly GCA_900064475.1 of Pseudococcus longispinus. Classification (NCBI taxonomy): domain Eukaryota; kingdom Metazoa; phylum Arthropoda; class Insecta; order Hemiptera; family Pseudococcidae; genus Pseudococcus; species Pseudococcus longispinus. The sequence continues at coordinate 6,101 of FIZU01042858.1, read as the reverse complement.
AAACTCAAAACCTTAATTGAAATATCAATAACGAAAAACAGAAACAAAAATTATGAACAGAAAAAAGATTTTAAATCAAAAACTGAAACCGAAACCAAATTCTTAACTATAGAAAAAACACCAATTGAAAACGAAATCAGAAACCGTAACAAGAATGAGGAAACCGAAATCTAACCGAAACCGAAAAACATTGAATTCAAAGTAAGTATCAAAGTTTAACCGAAAGTGTAACTCTAATTAATCGTAAACTGAAACGAAATCGTAACCAAAAAACCCCCCAAAAAAAACAAAACGATTTAGATCGAGTAACTCGAGAGACTGAAACCGAAACCGTAACCAAATTTACGTTAATTGGAACCAAAACCAGTAATAATAACCGAAACATGGACCGAAATCCAACTAACCAAAAACCGGTACCGAAACCCATAACCAAAACCCTGTCTGTAGGCAACCGAAATCCTATAATTGAAATCAAAATCAAAAACGGTACCCGAAAACCAATTATTCAAAAACCGATACCGAAACAATAACGGAACCCTATTATTCCCATCAACTAAAATCTGATTTTGAAATAAAATGTCTAAAATTTGGAGTGAATTCTAAAATTTTTCAAGTCCAAAAAAACAAAAATAAAACTCTTGAAATTTTTCCAAGTCCAAAAATATCAAAAAGTCAATTTCTGAAACTTTCCTAGTCCGAAAAATCTGCCTAACAAAATGTCAGATAGTCACCCCAATTTCTAAAATTTTCCAAGTCCAAAAAAATCTGACAAAATATCCAAAAATTAGAATGAATACTAAATTTTTTTAGTCCAAAAAGTCTGAAGTGTTTGTCAGATAACTCTGAAATTTTCCAACACCAAAAAAAAGGTAGAAATTTAAAAATTTTTCCAAGTGCAAAAAACCATTTGAAATTTGAAAATTTTTCCATGTCCAAAAACTCTGACAAAATGTCTAAAAGTCAGCATTATCTCAAAATTTTTTTTAAAATTAGAACGAATTCTAAATTTTTTTAGTCCAAAAATTCTGAAATGTTTGTCCAACAACTCAGAAATTTTCCAACGCCAAAAAAAAGGTAGAAATCCTAAATTTTTTCCATGTCCAAAAAGTCTGACAAAATGTCTAAAAGTCAGCATTATCTCAAAAATTTTCCAAGTCCAAAAATTCTGAAATGTTTGTCTAACAACTCAGAAATTTTCCAACGCCAAAAAAAAGGTATAAATCTTAAATTTTTACCAAGTGCAAAAAACCATTTGAAATCTGAAAATTTTTCCAAGTCCAAAAAAGTCTGACAAAATGTGATAAAGTCAATTTCTGAAATTTTCCTAGTCCAAGAAATCTGCCTGACAAAATGTCGAAAAATGACCCCAATTTCTGATAATATTTTCAAAGTGCAAAAAATCTAAAGTGATTGTCTAACAAAATGTCTAAAAGTCAGCATATTTTCTACAATTTTCAAAGTCCAAAAAGTCAATGGAAATCTGAAAAATTTTCCCAAGTTCAAAAAAGTTTGACAAAACGTCTAAAAATCAGGGATCGAAAGCATTTCGCGGGTTTACTCATCGATAAAGCATATCCTACGCTAATATTTTTGAACCAGATTGCAAATCTAGAGCTTTTAAAAATCAATCGTACGACAAGATCGGTACACGTCGTAAATGAGGTCAAGTTATCGTTGTTTTTTATCTCTCGAATTAATAGGTACGATTCCAGGATCGACGATAAGTTGATGCTCTTCTAGGACAGCGTTTATAATTAATAGCAACGAGTCTACAGCTTCGATTTCGCAACCATCCAATTCCACGACGACGACTAGTAAATAGCACTATAATTAACAGAACAAAAAATTCTTTCAATATTATGATAAGATAATAATCTAAGAAAAAGACTACTATCGAAGAATTGGGATCAACTACCATTCGACGATCTTCTCATGTGCTCTTATTACACTGCTTTCAACATTAATGATATCGTATCGCATTCCATGTAGAATAATCGTCTCGTCCAAGTCACATCTACGAATACAGCATCGTGTAAATCTGCAAAAAAACAACAAGTTAATAAAAAATATTCAAATTCAACAAATTAAAAAAATAAATACATAAGGAAGTATTCATTCAGAATTCTATTTTCTTCCTTCAATCTTAACACGTTAGGTACATAAAACACAAACAAATTAAACTAAAAATTTATGACAAGAATTAGGCGAGTACAAAACAGAAAAAAGGTATAAAAATTTATATTCTTATCAGGACTAGTAATACTAAAACATATCGACAAATCGATAACAAAAAATAAAATACAGAGGAGTGTACGTTGGAAATGAAAAATTCGAGTATATAAAATAAAACATTTAAAATTCAATCATTTGGTAAAAAAAATAAAAATTGCAGCATTATTTTAAAGATCGCATCGAACTTCAGGCATTTTCAAATTCGCCCTTAGGAAAAATTGAATTTTTCAGACGTTTTCAAAAAAAAAAATTACAATTATATGGAAAAGAAAAAATTGTAAAATTACGTAGTTCTTAAAGCTCTATAAATTGACGTTAATTATTCTATTTATACTCATCGATGTAAATATCGAAAAAAAAAAGTCATATGTTCTAAAATTCAGTAACGTTTAAGTACATCGAAGACGTAAATAGGACGGCGAATATCACATAATAATATTTTACAATCACAGTTCAATTGATGTGAAACACTTGCGAATTGAAGAAACTGCTGCTACGATGACGAATACCACCGTCAATGTCGCGAAATACGCTCCGTAGAATAAAAACTAGAAACAATAAATGTCGTATTATTCGGCTCGAATGAATATCAAACGTGCAATAAAATCATTTCCTTTTTCATGTTACCTGTTCTCGGGTAGCGAAATATACTAAATTTCCTTCAATAACCGTGTACGTGATAAAGCTACCTAATCCAAGAGCTACGAATAGATTAAATCCGAATATCAGAGCGTAACTGTCTCTTTCTATATGCTGAGCTACTTCAGACCTTTAATTAAGATAACATTTGTAAAAAATAAAAAAAATTACGCCGTGGTACTTTCAGCAACTTGTGAAGTACCATATCGAGCACAACTTACTGAGCAATCGTCAACATTGTTTGGAAAATAATTCCAAAAGTCACGTAACCCAAATAAATCAGCCATAATGAACGGCACGAATACTGAAACAGTACCAAAAATGATAAACTGAACGAAACCAGGCTCAGAATCCAATCGCCGTGAGTTTTCCAGTCGATTTTCAATTGAGCAATCAGACAAGCCGCCAGAGCACCTGATGAACACAATTCAAGTGGTATTAGAATGATCTGGACTCGTACCACGAATAGAAAACTGGTTCGGAGGAAGAGGGGAGCAGAGAAAGACTAGATATTAGATTACTTAGTAGTTAGGTAGTACTTGATATCGTATAAATAGAATCAATGGCTCCGTTCATTAGGTATTTTTCACCACCGTGTTCTTCGGCTGTGATTTGCCATAATACTTGAGAATAAGTGTTTACCTGGGTGGAAAAAATTACATTAGATTGAACAATAGTTTCTTCTTCATTTAGCAATTCGATCGTTAATCGACTTACGAAAAAAAATCCACACAAGGCCAACGCCCACCATAAAGACCATTTTAATACGTAAGTGTTCGTGTACGCCATTTTGAAATCTTGGAAAAGTCTTTTCCCAACTGATGATAATTTTTGTGATTTCACCACAGTAATAATCTGAATGAACAGAAGAGCGAAAAAAGGCATAAATACGAAAAATCGAAAAAAAAAATACTAAATTCATTTTCAAAATACCTTTTCTTCAATTTTACCATCTTCTGGGTCGTCTTTGTTTCCATTAATCTGGATAATTTTCTCATCAACTTTATGAAAATAAATACTATGGTCAACGGAAGGTATAAAAAAAGACCACAATGTCACGATTATCATTCCTGCATAAAATAAAAACAAAATTTCAATTTCTTCTCATAAGATAGACCATTTTTTACACCAAATTTCAAAAAACTCACCACCGGTACTAAAATATACTAAATCTGATTTATTTAATAACTTATACGATATGGTAACTTGAGCAAAAACACCGCTAATGAACCTCCCCATAAGACTAGAGGCTCTGACATATCCGGTGATTTTTTGGTACAACGAGCTGTCTTCAACTTTAGCATACAAGTAGGTATTGCAAGCGATATCGGAAGAATAAAAAAACCCATAAAATAGTTGTTCAATCTGCCAAACATAAAGCAAACATCGAATAAGAAATACAAAATCCAGTTCGAATAAAATTCGGAAACGGAAGACGAGCAAACTTACATAAAAAATAGACATTTCCGGTTTGCCGAATAGCAATAAATAGGTAAATATGCCGGTAATTCCATCGAGAAATATGACCGGTTTGTATCTGAGGTAATCGGTGATGAGAAAAATTACGATGACGAATGAAAACGAAGCGTACGTACCGATCGGGTAAATTTTCTCATTGACCTACGAAAAAGAGCAACGTTCGTTGGCCTCAGGGGTCATAAAAACATTGTATTTTTTGGCAATTGGCATCGCTTACTTGCTCCGTGGTAAAGTTCAATGGTGGGGATGTCAAATACGATGTGAAAAACGGCTCGACGGGTCTAAATTCTCGCATCGTTACGAACGCGCAAATGATAAAAGCAACTTTTGAAAAATCCGACATTGTGGTATCTCTGCAACAATATGTGAAAATACATCGAAATGAAAAAACTCGATCGAGCTGAGCGCACGAGGTGTCGTAGACGACCGCGTCAAACAAATAGCAGATCTTGTATTCGTAAACGTTGTATCTTGAGTAAAATCGTAGATATTTACAAGGTTAAAATTACACGTATTAATACGCTTTGAAGTACTTGTAATTAAGCGGGAAATAAAACACATCATTTTACCTAGTTATCGTTTCATCAATTGGCAATTTGGATTTTTAAAAATTACCAAGTCGTAATCCACGGTAATTAATTATTCAATTAGTGCTAGATATGTTATCGTTTTTTATCCGTATCGTACGCTAGCTATAATTACTTTGACGAAAACTAAAATAAACATTTACCGGATTATTGGTTCGTACGATTGCCTTCTGCACAGTTTCTTCACCGCCATCGTGGAAACCAGTACCTTCTCATTTACACCTATTCTTCATACTGGCACCTGTAATGATTTATTCAACGATTTAATCATCTCAGATAATTTCATATTGAATCAAAATCGCATAACGAAATTATCAAAAGAGATAAGTGCCGAGTTATTGTACATTAAGATTAAATCATTTGCAACGCAGCAGGTATGAAATATGAGTAAATATACGTACACATCAGCGAATTCTTTCATCTCTGGCGTTTTTATTACCTGAATTTGACGCGTAGATAGATCATCTGGTGAATTTCCTCAAATAATCGTGTCAATTTTGATCAATTTGAGAAACAAACGAGCCGAAATCAAAATTTTTCATTGACTTCGGAAAGAGGTGTGACAGAATTTATAAGACGCGGTGACCTTAGTAATTTGAAAAAATTCATCGCCAATCGAATAAATTCAGCGTTACGATCATGAAATACATTCACTCATTCGATAAAAATGCAGAAAAATACACGTTTAAGATCGTTCATCAGCAGCATGTGATCTATTTCCGGGTTTTCGGTAAAAAATTTCCGGTATTTTTGTTCATTTTTCAACTTGAACATTGGTTAAACTGACAAATCTGTTTGTAGCGAACCTAGCGGAGAAATTGTGAACTACGCATTTCACAGAATTTCTCAAGTTTTGATCTGTGACTTGCGATAATAACGTAACGAGAACGAACCGAAAAGCAATTTTATTTAATTTTCTTTATCAATTTCAATCTTTTTTCGGTAATTTTTCATTTTTTATGCAGATTTGCATTAAATTACCAAAGTATATTCGATAAAACATCGATTTCATGAACGAAACGACATTATCATTCAAATATCTGTGTACTTTACGTTGTTTGTTCACAGATATGCAATTATTTATAGTGTTGCACAACAACCGGATATCGGATATTCGGATAAAATATTCGTTTGCCAACGGTTAACCGGATTGTAACCGGTTAT
>FIZU01042853.1:0-10180 GCA_900064475.1 Pseudococcus longispinus | reverse complement strand
AGAAAATCGGCTATAAATCTGCGCAGATATATTGCCGATTTTTCATCGATAGCATCACTCCGATACTATCGATGAAAAATCGACTATAAATCTGTACAGATAAACTGCCGATTTTTTGTCGATTGTGTGAACACCGCTTGTATCATGAAATTCTGAAAAAATCTGTTGAAAATCGAAGATTTATCTTTCGATTTCTTCCAGATTTTCTGTCGATAAATTTTCCTGCCGATATTATCTGTCGATTGTGCCACTCGGGATATTATTGAAGAAAACTTATCTGAGGTACCTACGAGTATCTTAATAAAAAGCCATGACAAGTTTCGAAGTATCTCAAATCAGGACTTTTTAATACAAACTTCATCAAAGCTCCCTCTCCTAAATTTTTTCAGTGGTGCGTTTTTTCTCAAAAAATGGAAAATTACACCCCTCTCTCCAACTCCAATTCAAAAAAATATCCGCGTTAAAAATAAGTTCCCTCAAAATCTCAGCCACCTTTCCACACTGAAAAATCTTGGCCGGATGTTTATCACACACAGGCAAAGCTCAAACGACGTCGAGAACAGCTCACCTGTAAAATAAACACACTGTATACCTACATATTATCGTAGGTACACATACGTCTATGGTAAACGACGAAAGAACGCGTGAAAGGTTCGATCTGATAAGTGAAAATTGGATTTCACAAAGTTGCAATCTGTCTGCGCCCTCCCCATGGCATATGCTGGAAATAGAAGCTAGTCTGTACAAGAGGCGCATAAAACCAAATAGTACATAAAGATAAATACATAGCACACATTCGCATGTACTGTACACGTAACAAGGAACGAGAAAGTTTTTTTTTTTTCACCATGTTTACAAAGTTAAGTGCAAGTCAAACATATCCGGTAAACAATTTTAAACAATCTTTTACAAAGCGCGAGCTTTTTCGTCGAGCCAAACACAGGCAAGTCGAAGAGATGGAGATGGAAATGAACTGAGAATACCGAGATTGTACGTATATGTGCTAGGTACATATGCATATAACTTTACCCATCATCGCAGGCGAGAACGAATCGAAAGTTTGCAAAATAATGCAGCCTGTAAAAATGAACTAGGTAGGCAAATCGAGATCCTGTTTTCTATTGTTTTACCTATCTGTTAATCGAAGAGAGCAGCTTTTAGCAAAAGAAAGATATAATTTACATTGTTAATAAATTGTTGGCGCGTAAATAACGAGGCCTGTGCGGTGAAAATTCCGAAGCGACGGTGCGACGAAAGGAAATTCAGCCGGATTGATTAATTTGGCGAAATTTCGCCAAACGATAAGAAGGCGGCGAGGAGACAGCCTGAAAAAGTTTTTCACATCGCGAGAGAAAAAATGGGTTCGTGGATGATAACGGGGAATTGTTGTGTTATGAAAGGTGTCGGGATGGGCAGCGGGGGTAGGGGATTTTTATACGACGGTGCGCTTTCATCGTGGCGAGTAATTCTTTTCCTCAATAAATACCAGCACATAATAGGCGCGTAGAGTGTGCTCCAAGACCTGAGGCGGAGGAGGATACGAGGACGAAAGAACGATGGCAATAAACTCGGTTCGGTTAAAACACTTCATACTTCTATAAATATTTCCAAACGATTAATAATGCGCCTAATGTACCGAAATGGTCGCGTATAAATACGCAGACTAAATATATAAATGGTCAATATCGCGACGACCACGAACGTGGGGTGTCCGAGGGGATCCCAAGACGTCGTCGACGTTGTAAAAATAAGAGAAAATATTTATCTAATAAAGTTTTTCGTAACGCACCTAAATATCGTCCAAGAAAATTGTTGAGAGAGCCAGTGTACGTTGGTACCATGGAGCTGGAAAATACGACGTACGTGTATGTTAACAAGAGGAAAACTCCTCATAATGACTATAGACACGATTTCGTAGCTCGGCGTTCGTTTCGGGTTTCGGGCGAAAAACCAAGTTGGAAAAATTCACCATGCCGAACTGTAAAAACAATAGGGTAAGGTTGTCTGTGTGGAGAAAGAAAGAAAAAAAAAGGCCGAGAAAGGGTGATGGGTGGAAGAGGGGATAAGGTAGTACTCGTATTTTGCCGGCTGAAACCTAAATGGTCGGAATCTTTTGCCAGGATCCAAGGGAGTGCTAAATCTTGTCCAGATAAATAACGGTCGAGCTAAATGACCCATTGCGACTATCTCGGTTTGAAACTGCTTTGGTAATAAATTTTTCAGATAAAAATAAATAGAGAAGGCAAAAGCGCGCTGCCTTTTTCAATATCAAAATCTGTTTAATAAATGTTCGCCCGAGTAGATTAAAATTTAATTACAGATTACCAATTTCTTTTTTTGGAAAAGTTATTCGGATTTGGGGAGCGGGCAGAGGGAGAATTCGCGCCGCCGATTTCGGCCAAGAATATATGTTATTTTTATTGACAGTTGGAAAACGACGAGTTTTTTTTTTCTCTCGCTGGTTGGTTTTTGGAAATTACATGGTGAATTTTTACGAGCTTGCGGTTTATCCCAAGTGATGCTTAAGATTGTTTGGGATAATTTACCGCACGCGATCCTTATCCATAAACGAATTTTCGTTCTTTTTGCGAATTTATATGTGTTGTTATGTTTACTGTATACGATGCCGAGTCATATGTTGTGATCACCCCTTCCGATTTGGGTACAACTATTCGATGATTTTTATCATCCGAGAGGTCGTCATCTTGTTTATGGTTCAATCGATGTTATTTATCGAAATGAAATATCTAAGGCGAAAAGTTAGCTCAGTTTCGATTTCATTATCGTAATAACGTATCTCACTCGTACAATACGAGCTACATCGAATTAAATTTTTTTCCAGTATGGGCGTCAGCATTAGCATCCCGTACTGTGCTGTATTTCCGAAATTGAGAAAAGATCGAGTCGAAAAAAATTTTCAATGTTTAACCTCGTTTGCCGACTGGAATTTAATTTGCGATATCTCGTAGAACGATCAATGTCGTATTTTCGGCTTTTGGCTGAATTGACGATTTAGGTGTACCTATACTCGTACTGCTGGGGTCTCTGAAATTCTCTTCTCTTTTTTTTTTCGCAGGCCCAGAATTCCACGATATGCGAAGAATTCGAATATTTAATGTTTTGAGCTTGCTGGTTTAGATGGTGTTGGGAAAAAAAGGTCGAAAAAATTTTATCTGTAGGTAGTTTTTTTCAATACCTAGTCGTGTTGTAAAGTGGGACGATATGAGAAATTTCAAAAGGATGTAGCTCCTTTTAAACCGAGCTTAGGGAGTGTTTCGATAAACGTGATTAAAAATTCTTCTGGCCGTTGGGAATTCAATTTTGGTAAATTTTTTGATTGATACGTACCTATGTACCTACTTATTTTATTTTTATTTTTTTGTGACCTTCTCTTTAAAGTGACCGGATTTATGCTCGGTGATTTTTTTTAGTTTTTTCCATTTCTCCCCCCAAAGTGAAATTTGAATAAATGTTGAAAATTTCAAATTTTTTGTACTCTACGTTGAAGAAATTTCGGCATCTCCTGGGTAAATGTTAAAAAAGAATCTTCAAGTTGACTCAAATTACTTGCTAAAAAATTAAAAGAAGTAAAAAATTGAAAAAAAATTTCTTAACCACTTCTCAGTGTAGTTCTTCTTAATATAAAATGACTAAAAAAATTCAGCTCCCCCACTCCATGTGAAAATAGATAGGAGTTAATTTTTGTAATTTTAATGTTTCAAAAAATAGCGAATCTCTAAATTTTTCTCGAAACGCAGCCAACAGTGATATTTCATCAACAAAGTAGGTACCTATACACTGAAAAATTTCACTTTTTAATCACATTTTTTCAACTTTTTGGAAGTTTTAGCCTATATGAAGTTGAAATCTTTCTAGGGAATTTCATGTCAAGATAGATGAAGAGATGTACTTTCAAGTGATCAAATTCGCTAAAAATAAATGAATTTGGGCGAAAATTGAGTGAGTGGGGTAATTTAAGTCGACTTCCATCAAATATTGCAATTTCAGCAAAATTGCGAAACTGTAATTTTTTTGCTTTTTTCACGAATGAGTATTTTTGATTTTGAAAAATTTCATATGAAATAAATTGAAAGAAATTAAAGTTTCTCAATTTTGCTGAAATTACAATATTTGATGGAAATCGACTTAAAACAAGTCCAGACATGCTCATCTCGGAAGAGGTTGTAAGTTTTCAAAATGGTGTCATTCGGGTATTTTAGAAGAAAATTTAAAAAAAGGAAAAAAATGAACGAATTTTGTCTAAATGCAGGTTGATGGTGTATTTTGGTGTCATTGATGATATATCCCCCAAAAAAAATCGATCAGAAATGACCTAGTTAAGGGAGAAAAACGTTTTAAAAAATCGGTTTTTCAAAAATTTAGGTATGACCCCCTCCACCCTGGCAAAAATCCCACAAAAAATATGAGTAGTGTAAAATGGTCTGAAAAAGGAGAAAAAAAATTTCAGAGTGCCCGCACCAAAACTGTGCTCCTCGCGGCAATTTGAAGTTTTCAAAGTCGATTTCAAGGTCATTGTAGGGGTCGAGAAAAATTGAAAATTTTTTAAAACGTTACTCTTGAGTACCTGTACCTACATCTCAAGTTTGGTAAAAATCAGTTGAAAACTCGTGGAAATAGAATTTTTTAGCTTAAAATAACTATTGGGTGATGGGGGGGTCCAGCTCCCAGGGGGTGAGTCCAAGGATTCCACATAAGCTTTAAAATCATTTTTTACCATAACAAATCGGAAGCATTGAAAAAATCTTGTAATTCGACCAGAGACCGATTGACCACCTTACCACCTTAGAACCTATGAAAAATTTTCATTTCAGTAGGGCCGACTCTCAATTTTCGTAAAAAAATCTAAGTTTCCTAATTTTTCACGTTGAAAATCAATTTCATACAAAAATCAAAAGTTGGCCACACTGCCATAAAATTTTTTAATTTTTTTCATCAATAGGAGTCTTTTTGGTTCAGTTTTGGTACCGAGCGGAGGGTATTTTTTTTTTTGTAAATCAAAAATTTCAATTTTTCAGCAACCTACAGTTTTTTAAGTCCCTGGAAGGGTGGTAAAAGTGGTATCCAATTTCAATGTCAGAGGCCTTGAGAAGTGTAGAAACTAAAATCGTACCTTTTCGGGGTGGTGCTCGAGGTACCACGCAGGTGGCATGGCATGGCATGGCATGGCACTATTCAAAAGTTACAAAAAACCGTGTTTTTTTCAAATGTGAATCACTTTGAAGGCCTCTTGCTCTGCCTGCATTTGAGCTGGGACGCTAAGATTTTTTGTGAGGGCCGGTTTCAACTCAAAATCCGAGATATGTTTTTTTTTTTTCACTCCATCCGAATGTAGGTACGTAAGTATTTAGTGATATTGAGACTAAAATTTGTTTTGGCCAAAAAAATCTTTCCAAGGGTGAAAAATTGTGCAAAAATCAGTTTTTGAAAATTTTGAAAGTCTTCCATCCACTTACAAAAAAAATCTGAAAACATATATTTTTTCATAATTGCACCTCTGGAAGGGGTTACTGAATGTACCGCCGCTGCCACTGGAAAACTTCAAATGAGCATTTCACGGGGATGACGGGTTCGAAAATTTTAAACCAAGGCAGTGCAGTGGTGAGGTAGAAACTTTAAAATTTTATCACGCTGGTTTTATACTCATACTATTAGGACCAACTTTCACTAATTAGTTTCAAAATTCTCGCTGTGGGTCACATCACCCCTAATTACCTAGCAATGCTCTTTGTTCATGTTTAAAATTTTCAACTTTTTTTGTTGGAATTTGAGACAATTAGGCACCAATTGTACTTCCCTCGTAGACGAAAAAATTACAACTTTGAAAAGTAGTACAGACAGTTTTTAAAACTTGAAAATAAATATCACCAAAACTCTCATTCTTCATTTGATACACTTTTATTAACTGAAATATTTGTACAATTTGTAAAAACAATTTAATTTTCATTCTATGGAATGGGCCCTCCTTTCAACTTTTTTAAAATTATTCAATAAACGTTCGATTATTTCATCTTCTGCCTCAATATATTCAAAATATTGATACCTACTCATGACCTTTTTTTTTCTAGTTCATATCACACGAAGAAATTGCTGAGAAAATCATCATCTGTATTGAAATTCGAATGCAAAAATGGGAAGGTCTCTCTACTACATACACAGAATCAGTATACCTATTAACCAAGGTTTGTATACTAACTATATTGATTTGGTTCAGTAATTTGATAGAAAAAAGTGGTAATGGAGTAGAAAACTTCCATCCTTTTTCATTTTGTTTCATTGTCGAATTTTCTCCTAAAAAAGTCTAAAGGATCGTAATTATCCTTTTGAAAAAATTTCTCTTCATCGTTGTAACCTTTTGGTATTATACTTTTCAATACCAATGGCAACGAATTTTAATTCGATAGCGGTGTTTATTCGCGAATATATTTGATACTTTGTATATCCAGTTATTTCACCATTGAATTGATTAAATTTGAATGCAAAGCGTTGAAAATTTGTAGCTCGAAAATGAATAAAATTATACAAGGCGTGTGATTTTCAGTACCCAAATTTTACCGATCAAGTCCTAAATACATGGAAAGATATCTCTACAGGAAGGGGAAAATTTTCCTTCGAATATTTACGCCGCTGTTGGAAAATATTTTACGTGATTTCTAATGCTATGTAAATGTAATGTACATCGAACTACGATGCAATTATTTACTTAGTAGGCCTCGAGTCAATATTAGGAGAAATGCGAAACCTGGTCATTCGGTAGCGTCAAACCAACTCAAAGTTAAATAAATTAACCGCTTTCATATGCTAATTAAGGTTCATAAAAGCCCATGGTCAATGTACTTGATTTCGGTATTCAGCTCGTGTTACTATTCATTACCGTCAAAACTGGGAAAAAAATCGGGTAAAAAAATTCTCAAATAAATTCTACCAGCGTAGCGAGCTTTTCACAAGTTTGAAAATTGTCGCGACAAATGTCAAAAGTTAGAGTTAGATAAAAATGGTACAAATTTTTTAGGCACGTTTACTTCTTTCGAGAAAATTCGTTTCGAGGCGAAAATTTGTCTCGAAAATTTTCTACACTTTTTTTTTTTACAAGGCATTGCTTCAATTGAATTCTTCGAGTGTTTTTTTCCACGTAACGTTGCTCGATACGGAGATGATTCTGTCCTCGAGACGTATACGTATTTCCGCCTTCTCGAGTAAAAACGTTACGACGACTCGTAATTCGTAAAATAAATTCAGCCAAGAGAGCCACAGAATTAATAAAATTTACAACCAAAGGCGTTCTACGAACAGGTTTCTATTCAAAAATGTCCGGAATACTCTGGCGTATATATTTTTTCTATTCTACAGTGTTTTTAACACTCGTCGTGACTCCGACGATCATCGTTTTTTTTTCTCTCCTACGCTGGAAACACAATCGTTTGAATTTTACGACCTGTGTTCGTTTAGCTCGATTCGTGTTCGAGAAAAATGCAAACATATTACGGTTGCAGTTTTTTCTACCCTGTTTTATATATTTTGCAATTGAAACCTTTATAGATAGTGGATTTGTTTCCCTCGTTAAATTGTTATTCCTCTTACCTCGCGTAAGCTTAACAAGAAAATCCTCTTCGCGACGATTCTCTGCTGCTCAAATAATCTGGAAAATTTTCACCAGAAATAAAAAATGTCGACATTTCGTTTACAACAATTTTCATACAAGCTACGAAATCATTTCCTTCGAGCGAGTGAAAAAAAAAATCTCGCCAATTTTTTCTCTCGGCATCGCTTTCCGGTACATTCCCCTCGATTTAATTTATCTACTTTTTAATGTACATAATAATGTACGTATATAGCAAACAATTACGACACATCGTTCGAACCAACGCGTATGTTTTTTCTTCTTATTTAGCTCGTTTTTAAAAACATTGCACGTATTATATTTCCCATCGTTTATATCATGTTCTCCTAGTCGTATACGTACGTATAACTGCTTATGAAGCGTTATTACTCCTCAACAGGAAAAACTTGAAAGAAAAAATATTTTAAAGCGTGTATTTCCATCTTCGTCTTCATTTCACATTTTCATCCGCAAAAACAAAATTGTTAAAGAGTTTTGGCGTTCTCTTCGTCTCTTTTCCTCTTTGCAGTGTGCAAAAGGCCGACGACCGCATGCCATAGTTTATATTTTGCTCTCTTTGTAATGAGTATACCTATGTAGTATGTACTTACGTGTGTCCGTTGGTTATAAGTTATTTTCCAACACTTAGATACCTCTAAATATTATTTCGTGAAATATTTTTCTCAGCAATTTACTTTGAATTTATCGCCTTCGTCTATGTTTTACTTTATATCATATTTTTCCCCCCTCTTCTCTTTCGTATAAGTACCTACTTTTGATATGAGTAATAACTTACGTAATTGGAATGGTTATTGTGTTCCTTTCAGTTTAATGAGGGCAATAAGTAGGTACCTATCTTCTTTGTTTGTATTTTCAAATCCAATTATTTCGAATGTAGTGTTGTAGCAAGGGTAAAAACTGCATTCTACAGGGTGTTCCAGTAGTAGCTCACCGCCACCAAATCAGAGATGCAGCTATACCCAAACTACATAAGTGTATGCATGTTTGCCAATACCAGGATTTGAAGGGACAAAGTTATACACTGGTCCTGGTAGATTTTTCAGAACGTTATACCTTCGCTGACGATTTGATAAGCAATTTTTTTTAAAACTTTCTTGTAGAACGTCTGAAGTTCTACAAAATGAGTTATATTTGTGTTTGGCCTAACTCTAAAATTGAAGGAGTCACAATGATTTGAAAATTTGTAGGCTTCATAACCCCTTCAATTTTCAAGTTATGCAAAATTTTGTAAGAGTCACTTTTATTGAGCTTTTTGAGCTCTACAAAATGAGCTAATAATTTTTTGACCGACTCTAAACTTGAAAACATGAAAGACCATCTTGAAAAAAAAATTTAAAGAAAAAATTGAATTTTGGGAAAATAATGTCATTTTTCATCTTTCTAATGGTCGTAACTTCTTTAATTTTACTTATGCTAAAAATGAACCTACAAAATTGTTTCAACATGAATGGCCAAAAATTGAATTGATAATTATACCTCATAACGTCATTTTGAAAAGAAAAATACCAAGTTTTCTCAAGTCAATTAAATTACAACGTACAAAATCTAGGTATGTTTTAGACCTGGCGATGGCGTATGAAAAATTTGTATAATGCGTTTCAATGTAACGCTGGAAACTCAATTTTTGTACTTGAAAACTTTCAGAGATTCAGACTTGTGGACTTGGGAAATTTTTAGACATCCAGCTTTTAAGATTCTGACTTGTTTGGGCATGGAAAAATTTTAAGATAGTGGACTTCTTGGATTTAAAAATTAATTTTCAACATATAGATGCGATTCTATGTTTTTTTGCGAAGTGGAGAAATTTAGTTTTTGATGAGTGGGGAGGGGAGAGGGGCTTTTGATTTCAATACTTTTATCTATAATCTCTGGTACTTATAGGTCTATATTTTCTCGCGTGAATCATTCAGAAGAAAAAAACTCACCCATCTTCAGTCTATAATTCTTATGGTAAATAATCCAAATAGTTACTCACCTAAAACACAGAAATAAAATAAAATTGTCAATTAGTTTACATATTATTCAATTATCTACTTCATATTATGACCTTTTTTTTGCGGTTTATCTGACATTTTGTAATTTTTTTATTATCTATTGTACATTTTGAGTCGAAAGTTATGGACTTTTATACAATTTTTTTCAACATCTTCCCGACAGTTTTCACAAAAATTCAACTTTTTATGATAAGTGAAGAATTTTAACGATAATTTGACAACTTCTTCGTTGCTTTTTGCAAAAATTTTAATACAAATCGTGACCATTTTCAACGTTTTAAATAATTTTAGGGATCGTCGTTGTTGTAGTCGTGTCTTTTGACTCAAGAATTGCAAAACTTTATCGACATTCTATCAATTTTTATGTAAAGTTCAAGTTTATTAGAGCCAGACCAGAATGAACAGTTTCCACATGGCGTTTGTGACTTCTGAGTTGTTTCATGCTATCAATATCTGATGTAATCATCGATCTTATATACATGGATACCCAGCGACGGGCCTTCCTGTTCGTCAAACATCTTTTCAGTTTAATTACCGCGCATAGGTT